>JASKDV010216998.1:0-10014 GCA_032466395.1 Aegires albopunctatus | reverse complement strand
AATAATAATAATAATAATAATAATAATAATAATAATAATAATAATAATAATAATAATAATAATGATAATAATAATATGTAAAAAGAAGTAAAGTTAAACAATGTTTAATACATGTACAATGTGTAATATGACGGAATTATTAACAAATGGACACAAGAGAACAAGACCATCAACGAGAGACTGGAGAGTCATTGTTGCCGATGTCTATTCCATGACTCACCCAGACACGACACATGAACATACCGCGGGTGGTGTTGCGTAATGTTGTAACTAATATGAAACAAAGAGGAAGCTACTGCACTACTGAGTCAAGAAATGTACCACCGCAGTTCACACACCGGGTGTCCCAAAATATAGTGGTTACTATCTCTTGGCAGCAACTATTGCATGCATGGGCAGAATAATTCAGATTTGGCTCTAATGAAAGTGTAATTTTAATAACTTTTATTAAATAATCAATAATTTGGTCAAAAGGTAATACACCAAACAGTATTTTTGAAATAACTACACAATTGACGGAATCTTTGAGATGTACATGTACATGAACAATAGAAAGAAAAATGGAAGAATGGTTAGTTATTTTGCCCTTTGAACTTGACATTATGAATCATTACCTTGCCATTATCATATTAATAAGTGACCTCCATTATAAGTCTTTCACCATCTTTATCAAACTAAGCGACGTTTTGATGAGAAAGAATGTGGCTCTTATCACCAAACTAAACTACATTTTGATGGAAAGAACATGGTTCTTATCACCAGACTAAACGACATTTTGATAAGAAAGAACATGGTTCTTATCACCAAACGAAACGACATTTTGATGAAAAGAACATGGTTCTTATCACCAAACTAAACGACATGATGAGAAAAAACTTGGCTCTTTTCATCAAACTAAACAACATTTTGATGAGAAAGAAAATGGTTCTTATCACCAAACTAAACGACATTTTGATGAGAAAGAACATGGCTCTTATCACCAAACTAAACAACATTTTGATGACAAAGAACATGATTCTTATCAAAAAACTAAACAACACTTTGATGAGAAAGAACATGTCTCTTATCACCAAAACTAAACGATATTATGATGAGAAAGAACATGGTTCTTAGCACCAAATTAAAGGACATTTTGATGAGAAGGAAGATGGTTTTTAACACCAGAACTAAACAACATTTTGATGAGAAAGAACATGGTTCTTATCACTAAAACTAAAAGACATTTTGATGGAAAGAACATGGTTCTTATTATCACCACACTAACGACATTTTGATGAGAAAGAACATGATTCTTATTATCATCACACTAAACGAAATTTTGATGAGAAAGAACATGGTTCTTATCACCAGAACTAAACGACATTTTGATGAGAAAGAATATGGCTCTCATCACCAAATTAAAGGACATTTTGATGAGAAGGAACATGGTTTTTATCATCGGAAATAAACAACATTTTGATGAGAAAGAACATGGTTCTTATTATCACCACACTAATCGACATTTTGATGAGAAAGAACATGATTCTTATTATCACCACACTAAACGACATTTTGATGAGAAAGAAAATGATTCTTATTATCACCACACTAAAAGACATTTTGATGAGAAAGAACATGGCTCTTATTATCACCACACTAAACGACATTTTGATGAGAAAGAACATGGCTCTTATCACCAAATAAACGACATTTTGATAATCAAGAACATAGTTCATCGAATAAAATGATAAATGGGGTGAAGAACATTAAATGCTTCAATTATGAATCTCATTTTTATATAAATAGTGTCATGAACATATAAAGCTACAGATACAGGAGTTAGAAACAAACAAACCTGATTTTGTTGATGGAAAACTGTTATAATAATACTGTACTTGAACAATTGCAGTTTGTGGTGTCAATTCTCCTTATTATCCCATTTCCTGTTTCTGTATTGACTTCCTGTTCCTGCATGTGTTTTTCAGTTCACCACACTCTATTGCTTATATCTAAGCTTTGTTTTAACATTATGGCTAAGAAATGATTCAATGATTCCTCCATTTGACATAATGAAATGTTCCTAATGATTGGTTTAAAGGTCAAGTCTAAATATAGCATCAATGAAATTCAACGATATACCAACGATCCTATCGCTAGATCTAGTCCTTCTGGCACGGATATTCTAGAACTATTAGAACCCCCTTCTTGGTCCCTGTGTCTTCTTCGAATAGGTGAGTTATTTGGAATTCTATATGGTTTATGTGCCTATACATATAATATTTTATTATCGTCATTATCATTCTTGTTCGTTGCTCTCTTCATCTCCCCAATTTTCACCACCGTTATCATTATAATAATGATGTTCATCATCATCATCATCATCTTCACCATCATCAACATCATCACCATCCTCCTCCTCCTCCTCCTCATCATCATCATCGGCTTTATCATCACCATTTTGCATATTATCCCTTCTCCGACTCCTATTTATCACTGACACTTCCTCCTTATCATCATCGTCGTCACCAAAACTTACATATTTCCGTTTCCGCTTCTGTTCTCAGGTCGGTGTTGGCGAGGAGATCCGTTGTCTAACACAGGCAAGAGACAACAGATAGTCCAGATCTTGTCCTTGACCCTACTGCCAATCCTTGGGTTATGGGCCTTTACGGTCTACAGTGTCAATGAAAACATCAAGGGCAAGAATAAATTGGAACAGGTAGGTCGGATAGGATAAGAGCATAGGAAAGTCAATAAGCTTCGTCATTATAGCCATTATTATCAACAGCTTTGCCATCTTTATCTCCAAGATCGTCAAAATAATGATAATAATAACAATCATATAACAATAAGAATAACTTTGCAACATGTACTAGCGATACAAATCCAAACGTGGCAACCTAAAAATATAGCAAAAATGTGAGCACATGTGTTGATATCTAAAGGTATGCACGGTCATATTTTGAAGTATCAACTACAAGATTTATAATTTCACGCTTTTTTTCATTTTTAGGCCTATCACTGCTCGTATTAGATCTGTTTCATTATCTGCAAGACTCCCATTTTATTTTCTGCGTTCCTATCCTGATGTGTGTGTGATGGTGTGTGCGTGTGAATGGGAAAGAGTATGTGGGTGCATAATAATATGTGTCTGTGTGGGGAGAGGGGGGGGGGGTAGGGAAAGGGCAGAGTTATAATTTAGATGGAAGCTGCTACAGAGTTAGAATGGAACCAAGAAAATAAAGTATGGCACAAGTAGGCCACTAATAATGGCGAATGACCAGGAGGTGAGTGGACGTGATGTTTGGCCTCTTTGGCAGCGTCCACATGGCAGAATGATCCGGGTATCGTATGTTTGACAAAAAGTTAAGTTGAGAAAAATGACACAATAATCCACAGATCACTGGCGATGTGTCTTTAGGTAAGAGACATTGTCTCAGTGTCCTCATTTGATTCAGATGTGAATGATTACTAGGCCGTTTATACAGCGTTGCCATTGACCGAATAATTTGATCGCGCCTAACTGGCCGCAGGTCTTGTACGACGTGTTCTGCTTTGCTGTATGTTTGGGAAATAATAATCATTGTGCCTTGATCCCGGCTACGCTGTTTTACTTTTACTGATTATATATTATACGTTTAAATCCGGTATTAAAGCCTGAATATCACTCATAACAGCTCTTTGCAAAGGGTCGGTGAGTAAAGTTGAGTAATGACGGATTGAGTATGCAGTTATTTATTGTCATACAGAAAAATCAATGTTCATTTGCTGCTTGGGCTGCGGCCTTATACTTATTAATTTCCGCGAGCTACGGGTTTCATAACCCATATCAAGACATGTTATTTTTTGTTTGTTTGAAAAAGCCATCGATATAATAGAAAAAGCAAATTAATAAACTTATCTCTGATATTGGGCATTGAGAATATGGGGATTTAATACGTAAGTCGTCTCATTTAATCTGTTTCCAGACACAGAATGCCGTCAAGTTCAGCGTGGAGCTTGGAATCCTATTGGACCGCATCCAAAGAGAGCGAGACATGTCGATGCTGTATCTTTCTATCCTTGGCCCAGGAACAAAAACCTTTCTCATGAATGAGTACCTTCTGACAGACGAGGCTCTTATGCAGCTATCTGCTTGGCCTATGAACAATGAATTTGGGAAGTTTTTCCATTCGAAGCGAGCATTTCAGGTAAATTGAATTTATGCCAAGTTTTCAGATCTATAAACTTTAAAAAAGTCGTGCCACGTGTAGTTGTGACTTAATATGATTATAGTTGTCCTATTTGTTGGTTTGTATATTTACAGAAACATCTGAATGACCACCGAAATGAACAGAAACCTAATAACTTTGACATTTATGTTGAGATGAATTTCTACAATCTGCTAATAGAACGGTAAGTTTGGTTTTCACATTGGTGTGACATGAATTCGCAAGAGGAAATGCTTGTATCAGTATAAAAGGTCTGTCGACAATAGCTCATTAGAATAAAACAATATTTGCGCAATCTATTCTCCAATCATTGAACGTTGTGGTTTTTTGTTGTTGGTTTTTTTGTTGTCCAAGTCCCCTGCAAACAACAATCTAGTCTAGTGTGTTAATACATACTACCATATTTTCAAGAGTTGCGGTGAATGTTTCAATATCTGGTTTGTCATGATTACTCAGATACAATGGATAATGCAATGAATAAGACGAATTAAAATCCCCACGAGGCAACTATATGAGCGATATCAGGCACGCTCCTGACTAAAAAGAGTAACAATCCTGAACTATGAATCTAAAAACGAAAATGATTGCAAAGTCCCAACGTCTGGCAGCTGTTGACCCCCCCTCCCCCCAAAAAATAAATAAATAAATAAATAAAAAATAAAATAAAAATAAAATAATAATAATAATGAATCAATTAAAAAATATAAATAACAATAATTTAAAAAAATAAAAAAATAAAATGAAATAAATTAAAAAAAAATTAATAAAAAAGCCCATAATAACCTCATATATTATAGAGCCTTAAAGAACAACAATAAACTATTTTCATGATTCAATTAAATTTGAAAAAACATTATGCTAGTCCTCTGGCCTTTTACATCCCAGGTTTGTTGTGTGGATGTACGATGCTATCACAGAATCTTCCATCGCTTCGATTTGGAAAGTATTGGTGGCCTACCAGAAAATTGTTTCAGGTAGAGATATAACATATATTCATTCCCTTTCAATTGTTTCTTTAATTTCCAAAACATAAGTTATTTGACACATATATCATGACACAAAAACACAATCTAATCTCACAATGTAATTCTATTTCTTTTTCGAGGCATGGAACATATCGGCATTGAGAGAGCGCTAGGTACAATTTTTTATGTGGATGGAGATTTGACTCAAACTTTAAATGAACGGTATATTGCAAGAGTAAACATCTTCAAGGCTAATTACAGGTATTATTTGTTTGTTTATAAATTTGTTGTGTTTTTAATTTTTGATTATTTTGATTAAGTTGACAAATTTGAAAGAGCCAACCTTTTCATTCTTATTTAATTGGGTCCAAGAATCTAGTTCCCTTTTACTTTCGGGAGTCTGCAATGTTATTTAATAGTAAACAAATATTATTGGGAATTGTTCAAATTCATTTTAAAAATCAAATCGTGCGCATAATAATAGAGCTTTAATTATCCCAACACCACAGATCAGCTGTTTTGTATTCCAATATTGTGGATCCCATTTTTCAAGATGGCGTCATTAGCAACGGGACAAATCTCACAGCCGTCATTGAAAGATTTCGCACAGAAATTCAATATTCTGTTTTAGAAAAGGCCTCTATTGTAAAAGGTATGTGTGTATGCGCGAATGTGTGTGTCTGTGTACGTATATGCGTCTGTAGTTGTGGTGAGGGATGGGGTTGAGTTTCGTGCATGAGTGTCTAATTTGATGTGATGTTAAAATGTGTATTATAAAATTCGATTCATCTGGTTTCGTAATCAGCAAAGATAGCGAACAAATGTATATTGCAGTCGTTAGAGACTACATGAAATCATAGATATAACGGGTGATTTATCTTGTCCTGAACAGTAACGACTTATATTTTCAAAACCATATGAGTGTTTTGTTGTGTGTGTTTCTTTTAATTTGTTAAACACCGACAGTAACAGATTGATAGAAAATTGATTAAAGCGATAGAATTTGTCTTTCGTAAACCGAGAAATTATTCACTCATGCTGAGAATTACATACACGTTTCACCAAATGATAATGATAATATAGATGCATGGGAATGAATGTTCATGTTTTGCAGAAAAGCTTTCTCTTCTCTTCCATTGGTCCTATAACGATAATATTGAAGAGATGCTTCTGTTATGTCCATGACAGCACACTTGTTTCATTTATTTAACAATATGAACTCCCACTGTATGAACAAGTGTTCATTTGAATTTGAAAAAGAAAGATTAGAAGAAAAAATATTCCCTAGTTAAACGGAGACCCCGATTTTCATAATGCATGTAGAATCTAGAATCTATCATTTATTGGGTTTTTTAATTATAAAATTTGATTCATTTATGTAAAAGTTACAACAATAATCGAGGTTTTTGTGTTGTCAGGGCTATATGTCTGTTAGTTTGCTGTTTACCTTTATTCCATTATTTTATTTCTATTACATCCGGTAGTTAGAAGTTCTAATTGTACTAAGAAAGTATGTTCAAACAATTCTTAAAAATGTATTATTCTTACTTGCTTTGCTTGTCAACGTCATTAACGGATATTATTAATTGAATCATCATATACTCACCGCATTCCAAGGTGACCGTGATATAGAATCTAATTATTTCATTTCGCTGACTTTCAACATGAAGTTCAATATCCACAATAAAGGTTTTTAATACACAAATAACCCGTTTTCGACCTTTCCTTTCCTTATTTGTTCAGGACAATGGTGGTTCGATAACATGACTATCTATCTAGATCGGCTTCTCCTCATCCAACAAGACCTGGCCACCTTCATCAATGGCGAGCTGCAAAGCATTATTGACAAGGAAGAAAAGAATCTTACTGTTTCCATCTGCTTTCTGGCTCTGGTTATTTTGATGTTTCCGTTGGTCATTTACAGGTCAAGTTTCTTGTAAAATTATTCATAGGGAATATAAGGGACGATATTAAAATAGAATATTTGGTATCTACAATATTCATATTGTTAATGCTATGATATTGTTTTTAAAAACAGGTGGATAAGAATTGTCTGATGAAAATAACAACCCTGTATCCAATTGAAGGGTTGTTTTACTCAGCAGACGACATAATCAAAATTAATATATATATATATTATTTGACGTATTTGGAAATTATAAAGTTTATATCTTGTTTCCTTACTGGACTTGTGAGGAAATTGCAATGCTAAACTAAAAATTGACATACTGGTATATCCATTATTCTCAATAGCGTTGAAGTCCTTACCTCTAGCATACAAATCTATGCTAATGCCATGGTCCAAAGAACTAAGGAGTTGGTTAAACAACAAAAACAAGCCGACGCTCTTTTATATCAATTGGTACCCAGCCCTATTGCAAGCAAATTGAAACGGTAAGAATATTATCTAGGCATTTTATCGCAATGCACCAGTAACCAAACAATGATATAGACCTAGATTTACATGTATGTATTTTATTGCTTGGAGTTTGACTAGTTATTATCAAGGGATTTTCTTTATCTCTGTTGTAGGATATGTGTAGTGTAAGAACAAAAAATATTCTTGCAACACAATTTAAATGGTAGATCTAGTAGCTTTTTATATATTGAGAAAGAGTTTGGTAGATCTGAAGACGAAATCATTTTGGTAATTTTAAAAAAGTTCAATGCTTGAATGCAATGTAGACCTACAACAGGTATGCTTGCTATGGCACTACAAAGGCACTCAGCTTACCAAATCCTCAAAACTGTCCTAAACGATTTTCTGCATCTTAAATCATAAGTAATAATTAAATTTTGCATACTAAACAGATTTAAACGATGCGACGTCATAAAATTGGTGTGATGTGACGTGATATGCATGTTGAAATGAATATTATCTCTCTCTAGTCCTCGTCCCATGGTGGGCACGGACCGCCAACAAAATTTCTCCACCCCCCCCCCCTCACCCCTATCCTTCTAAAGACTTTCCATCTCATGCCAGGACATTCCATTCTTTCCTAGCTCTTCATGGAGGTCTCTTTTTCCAGCTGGACTAAAGCCTTCCTGTTTCCCTTTTTCCAGATGGATTCCATTGAAGGGCTCTTCTTGGGATGTTATCAAAAGGCTTTCTTAACGTATACTCTATCCATATCCAGTTTCTTTTGTATGTTTTTTGTCGGTGGCTTCTTGACCTGCTTTTTTCCATACGTATTTGACTTTATCAACCATCTTATTCTGAGGATTTTCCGGAGGCAGACATTTACAAAATGTTTGTACGATGGAGTGAGGTTTTAGTTGTTCTCAAAGGTTCGGAGCCAAAGAGAAGCACTGATTATACGTTGGAGTTGAAGATTTTGATTTTTGTTTTTATTCTAATTTTTGATGACTTCCATATCTTATTTAGAACTTTAAAGGCTATTCTGGCTTTCTGTATGCGTTTTTTAAATATCAGTGTCAGTGCCACCATTTTGATCCACTATATTGCCCAGACATGTAAATTCTTTAGTTTCTCCTAACTCTGTGATGTCTAGGATACGTATGTTATTTCCTGTGTTCAGCCTCATGATTTTGGTCTTCCCTGCATGGATTTGAAGGCCGATTCTCTTAGCTCTTTGTCCAGTCTATCTGTTTTGTCCTGCATTTGAGTGGAGTTGTGTGAAAGCAATGCAAGGTCGTTGACTAAGCCTAAATCGCTTAATTGGTTATAACTTACTATAAGGCATTTGCTATTTTATTTATCCTCTGTTGTTTTTACTGACATGCCAACTTATCTCATCCCAAAAGCCTTTGTTCTCTCTTTATTTGTGGTTTTGTGGCGCATATATCGAGCATTAAATATTTCGTCAATTAATATGTCATTTCGCAAAATGGAATCATTACAAAACTTTGCAACGAATTAGTGTCAAAGCAAGTGATCCAATGGAATGTAAAGAATAAGTCACTGTCGATATAACGCGCATATCCAACGCGTAGCTGTTCTCACGACGCTTTACAATTAAGTAATATTAAATTCATTTGACCAACAGCAACACAAAAGCACAGGACAGGACTTGCAGCCTAATATTAGGCGCGATTACAATTTTCGGGCAACGCTATCTGAACGGCTAGGGACTCTTTCACATCTGAGTCGGATAAGCGGGCAAAAATGTCTTAACAAATGATACATTGGCAATGACTTATTGTTATCGAGAAAATTTGTGCTTAGCGAGGATGCGATCCCACAATGTTTCTCGCTCGATCGACGTCGGCTAACCCTCTAATTAAATCCAATGAAATTAAATCAGTATATAAAATAAAAAGGGTAAAGATCAAATACCAGGATAATGTGATTTATTGGACTCCAACGCAGATGATGTGATTTATTCCAATAAAGATCTATGTTATATAAACATTATACGTCTTTTGCTGTCCAAATTTGTTTTCAAATTATGACAGATCACAACCTGTTGAAGCAGAATATTTCAAGTCAGTTACTATTATGTTTTGTGACGTTTATGACTTTAACCAGATATTGAAGGTAAGTTTCTTTATATTCCTTGCTTCAAGTTCTTAATAATGTCTATACAAATTACTAACTAGAAAACTTAAAAGATCGTGACCTAATACGTTTTAATTGTTTCCCCATGTTTACCATAAGCAATCAACACATATGACATGGATATTGAATTCGTGTGTTGTATATAATGTGCCTGAACTATATTGTCACAATTCCCGTTGAAATTTCGGTTTGGTCTCAGTTTGTATGCATAATAATATTAATATCGTAAAGAGCGTTCTTCTATAGCGCGTTCCCACTAATGTGCTCAATGCGCTTTACAGAGTTTCCTTGACAGGCCATTTCAATCTGGGGGGGGGGGGGGGGGGGCATACAGAGGTGC
>JASKDV010216987.1:0-10014 GCA_032466395.1 Aegires albopunctatus | reverse complement strand
TAATAATAATAATAATAATAATAATAATAATAATAATAATAATAATAATAATAATAATAATAATAATAATGATAATACCTGGGTTGAATGATTAGATCTAGAATCGAAGTTTCATAACTTTTCACTTCAAGCCCATTGAGCGGTGCTTTGAGCGGGATTAAAGGGATTTAACTTGGCGTGCAAAAGTCACGCTTCAGGAGATGGAAACGTTTTAGGGACCCGACAAGCTTTAGAGTCTTCTTACATTTTAGTTAAAGTTAATTAACAATGACGACGACAACGAAGTTGACAACAAGAAGCAACATCAACAACACTGTCAACAACAGCAGCAGAAGCAACAACAACAACAACAACAATAACAACAACAACAACAACAAAAGATAGAAAGAAAAGAAAAAAAAGATAAGGACAAACATTAACATTACAAAACAAACAAGTAAATAAATTATTGAATTATTGAAGTTGAAATAAATTGAAATACATGTATAAGACAAAAATAAATAATATCTTGATCACTCTTAGTCTTAGTCTAGATCCATTTTTTTTAAAATAGTTTATTTATTTATTTATTTATTTATTTTGTTTATTCAACAAACCCATCTCCACTCCTTTAGTAATCTCAGGGTTTTCTAAGACTACCCTTTAAACAGCCAAGGGTTCTTTTTCGTGCGTATAAACGCATGGGACCTCCTAGTCCTAGATTATTATAGTCCATCAACGATAGGACTTGGCACTCATTTTATCCTAGCAACTTAATGATCGGGGGCAGAAGGATACCCCAAAACTTAGATTTCAAATTTAAGCCTACACGAGTATGAACCAAGGCTTTGGCTTGGTAGGCGAGCACATTACCTACTGCACTGAGGTCTTGATCCAAGGAATGATGTAAAATTTGTAGATATCGTAAACTGTTAACATGATTTATTGCTTCAGTGATTTATTTACATGTAGATATGAGATGGTAATGCAATGTCAATGTGCTTCAGATGTGTTTGTATCATGGATATGAAATTTGAATTAGATGTACTACGTTATTGTTTAAGCTAACACTCCACGTGTTCATGAGATTTTTTTCCAATGTTTGGAACTGTTTCCAACCACAAGTCTTGTTTCTCAGGTTCAAGATGGCTTCTCACATATGGCTTGTTATTAAAATCTAAGTAGTAGGAGTTGATAGAATCATAGGTTGGCCATCCACACGGGAGCAACTTTTTCAAGGCCGGTGAATCAGGATTTCTGTAAAAATAAGCGAAATGGTCAAGGCGAAGCAGTTCAGTCATCCTATAAATCAAGCCATCATACAATGGAAGTAAAGTAGATAGTTACCATTATGAACTTTAACACACAATGTGATTATACACAGAGAAATAAAACGTCGTTGGAACATCTAAAAAAAATAATTAAAAAAATAGCCAAGATCCAACTACGTGTATTAAGATCTTGTATATTATTATTCTCAATTACATGTACCTCACGTATCCAAAAGATGGACCATGAATAGAAATACTGAGAAGATGATATCTGGTTTTGAAATGACATGTTGGGGACACGTCTTTAAAGTATCATAGATGCAGATAAGAGCAAACGAATATATTGTCTTAGATGATAGAGGAAATTAGCAGATATTGGACACATGAAAAGCTTCAAAGTTTGGAAAGAGCAATTCTTGAAAGGAAAATACCCAACAGTAAATTTAATGTCGAGGCAAAACAGAAAGGAGATGGAGTGATGATATAGAGGGGGATATGGACACAGATTTGACAACAGAAGGAAGAATGGCTATGGAAAGGGACCTCTACGGGAAGGCCATCATGAAGGCAACATCCTTGAAGGAATATGCCACTTAGAGAAAAATCAAATAGACGGTCATGTCAGCTGGCTTTATGTAACACAGTGAACGGAACAATGTCAAAAGCTGCAGTTGACGTTTTTCTTCCTATTGTTTGTATAATATGTTCCTTGTGATTTCATGCCAATATCTTTTTCTTCTTCAAAAAAACCCCGACAAAACTCAATTGGCTTGAGTATTACTGGCAATACGCCAATTAAAAACAAAATTAAAAAATCTATGTTTGAAGTATTCAATATTTCTGTATTATGTTAGCAAACTAATTATATGTAAATCTAATCATTTCATATTGTAGCCTATGTTTAAGCTTATCAACACTTTCGCAACTCTTAATATTTGGATTCACTTCATTATTCCACAATCTAGCAGTGCTAGGAAGAAAGAAATATATTTAATTTCTGCAGACATTGATTTTTAACTTATAATACTATGTGTCATAGGTTTGTGGCCTAGTTATACATACCCCGTCTTCATAAATTCCGCCAAAACAGAGAAAAATAATGATTTCAGTTGAAGATCGCTTGTATCCATTCCACCCTCAAAACCAACATTTAACACTTTTCCCAGGTTTTCGAAATCAACATCAAGCCAGTACATTAGATCACCAGTATGAACTGTTCCCTTGTGGTTTCCTTTCATGTACGAGGGGAAATAATTGAAGAATAATAACCAACATTTGCATCGTTTATTCTTTGAAGCAGCGTTTAGTAAATCATAGGAAGGAATTAAAAAATACAAATCTGTTATCATATTCGCAAGACCTCCAATGTCCTTTTCTCGTCTGTTGTATAGGTCCATGACATCAGAAGGGGATGCATCGGGATTCAAGCGGGACTTGACAAAAAACTTTTGGATACCAGCCCTAAATTCTGTTGTTTGTTCTTTTTTCTCCTCGACTGTTAGATCATTGCGATTTAAAATAAATTCAAGCGAGGCAACTAAAATACCTTTCACAGTATCATATTCGTTGTTGGTAAATGATACAATATACGGTCTGTCATAGAAGCCGATAGATTCTAGATATAATTCGTCTTGCAGTAGGAGAAGTGGCTCTTTTGGTATAAAGTCTCCATCGACTGCAGGAACATATCGAGGATCGTCGAATGAAAATATGGTTAATGCTTCAAAGATCGAATAATCTACTTTGTTCAAGCACTCAACAATCAGTTGGCTTTGCTCTAAGCTCAATTTATCATTAATTGTCTCCCCCTTCCAACATCCAGCACTTTTTGCTACCGTTAAGGCCTGTTTCTGATAGTTAACCGCGAGCGAAAAAACTGTTGACGCTGTTCCGCTTTGAGTGCATGCCTTAGTGAAAAGTCCATTTGTAACAGGGGATAAGGACAGATAACCAACCGAGGAACCACCTGCCGACTCTCCATATATAGTGATGTCATCTGGATCACCTCCGAAAGCTTTGATGTTATCTTTTATCCATCGTAGAGCCAGGGCTTGATCCCAGAGTCCATAGTTACCAGGACTCGCTTTATTTCCGGTGCTAAGAAATCCTAGTATTCCTATACGATAATTGATGGTAATTCCAATTACGTCATACATAGCTGCAAACGAACCCATATTGTAGTAACTGGATCAGCCATCGTGGAATCCTCCGCCATGTATAAACACCATAACCTTTTTCAACTTTGTGTCTGGTTCAATGTTCTTAGCAAAGACATTTAATATCAGACAATCTTCTGAACCTCCCCTTTGTTTAAAAAACCCAGATGTAGGCTGTGGACACATTACGGTTTTGTTATTTGCCCCGTCAAAAGTTCCATCTGAAATAAAAGAAATAATATCATCATTTCTATGAGCCATGCAAGACAGACTGTAATAGCGCCCTTAGTATGACATGTACAGTTTCACAATGAAATCAGGAAGATTGAAATTAATTGATGTGATAGTAGAAAGCGCAGTGCTTTCCTTTCTTCATCCTAAAGGAAAAGGCAGGTGTCGTCTAAAAACAATGTTGTGGTCGATCTTACCTTTGTAACTTAAAGGAAATTTCCCATTGTATCACATGGAACAACTAGCCTCTTTCAACCTCATCTTACAACCGGGTTCTAACTGCTAACAATGGGACCCTCAGTTATTGACCTACTCCACTGAGAGGGTATCCGGGTTTGGTGGCAAAGATTAAATCGGACAACTGTCAACGTTTGCGGTTATTTGTTTTGTTTTGTTTTTGTTTGTCTTGTTTTGACATTAACATTTTATTTTTATGGTCGCATTCTTTTTCTTCACTCCACTACCATATCTATATGTCTGGCATTGCAGCTAGTAACCCCTTTATAGATTGAGATGAAGAAGGACGGGTCCATGACTTTCATATGACTGGCAGCAATCGTCCTGCTTGTAGTATCCGCCATCCTTCGTTAGCAGTATGGTAGGTCTGACAAGGGTTGTAGATGAACTCAAGATATCTCTTAGGTCTGTCCTTTTCTTGGATATTGTCATCCAATCGATATTTTGTGAGCTTTAAGACCTCTTCCTCTAGATTCCAGACATTCTATTCTCACATTCAATTTTGAATACATTGTATTCGAGTGAGTCTTCGTAAGCTGTGTGTAAGCAATAGACACCATTAATGTAATCGAAGAATAGAATCCACTTTAAAAACTAATTTCAAGCTATCTAAAATTAGAATGAATTTACAATAAAGTTATTACATTACTGAGACCAAGCCCTATAGACAAGAACACTTAATAAAAGGATTTTATCCTTTAAAGCAATCATCTGAATGACAAATAGAGCGTGGGAACATATTTTTTTGAATAATACAATTATTTACGGGATGTATGCAATTAATTATTATCTCTCTTTAAAGTACACTAATATTATATAGTTAGGGGGCGTCATTGGCTTAGTGGTTAACACAGTTCGAACACAAGAAACTCAAGCGGGGCCTATCGAATTCCGCTAGATACACATTTTCTCGATAACCACTTGTCATTGGGGGTGTGCCGTTAGGTAAGTCACTTTGTCCTATCTACCTCACTCGACTCAGGTGTTAATGAGTACCTGGCCGTTAAGACAGCGTTGTCCGTGTCCGAAAAATTGCAATTGCGTCTAACTGGCTGCTAGTCTTGGTCTATGTGTTCTATGTGCCAAGGGAAGTTGAAAGTCATTGTAGAGGGCTTAGAGATGAGGTTCCTTGGAATCAAGCGCTATATAAATGGGCATTTTAATCGGCACTTTTAATATGCTGGAGGGGGTGGGGGACGGAGGTATGTTGTACGATACAAATAATAGTGGTAGATCTGGTGCGGTAAGAGCTCAAATACGTTCATAATATAAAACTAGACATAAAATTAGTATTACAGAAGATCGCTTGAAAGCTAAAGAGTGGGATAACAGGTAGACGGAATGATAGACAAAACAAACAAACAGTAAGAAATAGAGCGAGTGATATTTTATAGAAAGTTAGTTAGTCAGGGAAATAAAGAAAAGTAGAATGAAATGATTAGATGGATAGATAATTGATAGATAGAACGATATAAATGGATAAATAGATAGATGAATATATAGACGTATTAATTGATTGGTAATGAGAGATTAAAAGACAATGAGGCAAATTGGCGATTGGATAGATAAACTAGCAAAATTAAAAAAAAGAAGATAATAATACAAACAGGTAGAGGTAGAAAAGACGAAAAAGAACGATTCCATTACGATTTACATACCAATCTTTGGATGAGGTTCTGGTTTAGCAAATCTCAAATCTCCAACAGGGGGTTTAGCATGGAATATTCCTAAAAACAAGATAACTTTGGTCACTGTTTTCCAATGGAACGTTTTTTCCTTTTATTTTTCCAAACGGTGAATCTACAGTCACGGTAGAACCAGAAACAGTTGAATAAAGTACAATTAGTAACAAACTGCTGATAATGAAAGAGTTAAAAGGCATTAGGGCAGCCATATTAAAACTTGTAGAGATCTAGACTTGAAAAAGAAACAGAAGTAACATCAAACTCAAAACAGAAGCAGATCTTGAGCAAATACGAAACATCGCCCAGGACAGAAAGATTGGCTTGTATTCACCAGAGAAATCAGGATAATAGCTGAAGCTGTGATGTCATAGAACTTTGCAAGCGTACAGCACTAAGTTAGTAAGTCAGAGATCTAGACCCAACCTGTTCACTAAAGAGTGGCCTACTTTCGAATAATTACTGAATGTTATGATTGTTATTCTTATAGGAATCAAAAAAAGATGTTATTCTATAACATACAAAAATGTATTAACAACTCCGTGTTCGAAAGATTTTGCTGGGTTTTATTTAGTGTTTCTTCTTTCTTCTTTTATACTTTTTCATTTTTGTACTCTTTAGGTATTTCATTGCCATTCATTGAACACGACGCAGGCAAGATCAATACAATGTTGATAAATACTGACATCTAATACTTGAATCATAAATGATGATACATTGTAATAATACTAATATTAATATACTGTCTTCTCTGTTAAAAAAATATAGCGAAAGGTGCTTCTTTGGCTCAATTACATTTTTATCAAAGATTGACTGGCAGATCTAAAAATGATGCAATTACATTTGATGGATTGATATTTAGGTAGCTTAGTGTCTTTTTAACAAATTTAATGCGTCTCTCAGCTTAATTAACCAAAATAAGCATTTAAAAAAAATTTGATTAAAAAATGACTGCTCCCTGAAATCAAAACAAAACATTGGCATGGCTTGATTTCAATTTCAGGAGGTCGTCAACAAACTAAAGGTTTTGTTTTGATTTCTGGCTGAACTTTCCACGTGAATTAGCCTTTCAGCAATCATGAATAAAAATGTTTAAATGCGATCTCTCAGTAAGGTTATCTAAGGTCCTTCGCCCACCACAGTCTCTTGTGTGTATCTGTCAGACCCTTCGACGTGCATGTTCGTACACACATCCACAACCCCCCCCCCTTTCTCCCCACCCCCCTTGCCCACTGCTTCCTCTCTTGTCTTGCGGAGACAACTAGAATTGCGTAATATTCGTTAACCGACTGTGTAATGTTCTAGTGTTGCCTCATTACTAAGTCTTTTCAGTTGGGTCGAGCGATAGCTCTTTGGTGTACGGTACGTGAAGGGTACAGACCTAGGAATCCTAAGTATTAAGTATGCCCCTGGTACAGACGATACAAGGATAGAACAAAAACCAAAATAGGACAGTTCGCGATGACGCGAACGTCAGAGTCGAAAACAAGGCAAATCGTATCTCTCAAACGATACTGTTCACTGAGTAATGCGTAGTGGGCGAAGGAAGTAAGTCTTTCAAAAGTGAAGAGGGCAAACCCTCAGCCAATCAGCAGTGATAAGCAATTCAATGTGAAGGTGCCCTACATCACGAAAGTTTCAAGGATTTGAACTAATAAATGTACTCTAACTCATGCATCAATGTCAAACTTAGTAAGTGATTAAATTTTCAACACCATATTGTGCTTATATACAATCATCTGTTTAAAATGCACACAGTTTACGCACGCAGTACCGGTACGGTAAATGTTTCCTTACACTAAAACATTTAACTTTCAAAATGTAATAGCTAACTTACAGAAGCCACTATTAATTTGAAATCATGAGCAACAATAGGTCATTCAAATACCTTCAGTATGACGATAACTTCATAGGCCTGGGTGCATTATTAATCTGACACAAACACAGATTTGAAAAAAATTGTAATTTTCTTCAAAACGCATTTTTATCCTCAACATATGAGGGCATTGAAACAAACAATTTGGGGAAAAGATAAAATTTATCTATGTCATCAATTTCAACGCATGATTACAAGATCATTTCAATAGATCTAGAATTGAGATCTTCAGTATATTCTTTATGTTTTAAGATTGCCGAATGTCTTCCACTAAAATTATTTCCAGGTCATTGTTTTATTACTTGAGGGACATCAGATGAATGACCTTCCAAAAGTCCAGATCTGTGTTTTCTATTGAGCAAATATGAATGATCGACATCTTCTTTACTACTTTTAGTAAAAAGAAGTTGATATTCAATTATACATGTATTATTCGAGAGATATTCCAGGAATTAATTTGAATATAATATGATGGTTGGAAATTTCCTGCTCGACGTCGATACCGAGATACACATAAATGTACCTACAAAAAAGACATTTGCAGCTTATTGAAGATGCATGTAACGATAAATATGTCCCTTGAACTTGAACAAAAGCTCAATATTAATGTTACGATAACCATACCTTCAAAACATGGCTACTTTCAATTCTACTTAAGTTGTGTGAAATGTGAAATTCTTTAGTAATAGAGACGGTCTGCCTCCAAATTCCAAATAATTTAGTCAGCCTTATTTTCTTAAAAGTTATGACATTTTATTTTTGGCATAATATATCGATTTTCATATTTAAATAAAAAAATTAATTAATTAACAAAGTATAGATATGGCGGTAATAAATATAATACATGTACAGGCAAATACAGGCATTCTTTTTCCGTAATTTTATTAATTTTTTTAATTACATTTAGATTTTTATTAGGTCAAACCTTACTTATTCTTGTTTATCTCGATATTTAGTTTTCCTTATTTATTTAATTGGTTGATAGATCTAGATTTTGCTTTTTTATATATTTATATTTTTAAATTATTTTTTTTCAGTGATGTTTTATTTTCTCTTCATCCTACGTAAGTTGATAAACTTATTTAATGGAATTTTAAATACATTTAAATGAAGACGTATGAAGAAAGATTAGTATTAAAGTTGTGTTTCGAATTGTCTGTCAAAAAGACCATGTAATTGGTTAAGACGTGTCAATCTGAAAATACTCTTCTTCTTTTAAAATCCATATTATATCAATGTTTAAACAATTTGTAATACATTAAAAATATGACATAACCCCTTAGAGACAAAGACATCTATAGAAGGAAAGAAACGAAAAAAATCGTACCCTATTTAATATCAATGTTTAGTGGTATTAAAATATTTAGTCATTTATAACAATAAACGTATTTTATACGAAGTTGGAATAGCATAATAATATAAACATGTCTATTGTTTTCATATTAACTTTAAAAAAATATATTATTTACCTGAAATATTCTGTAAGTACGGTACAATTCGAAATTTTAAAAACTCCTTCTTAAAAAATAAATTAATGCAATATAATAGCACTTAATAATCAATATTGTAGCAATAGCAATGCCAAAATTCGAGTCTCAAGTAGATTTGCAACAAACCAACATGTTGTTCAAGGCCTGACATTATGATTTCATATTTTGACTTTTAAAGATAATTTGCTGAACACGTTTTAATTTTCATTATTTTATTTTCATTTTAGGGGGAAACATGTGCAGATCCGTAATCAACCTTAATTACGACATAGTAGCCTATTCTTATTATAAAAGCCCACTTACCCACACACCTCGTAATTCTATTCACTCAATCACTGACTCCTTCTTTCCATAAAGTTACCAGGGTGCAAAAGAGCGAATCAATGTTATTGCCAAAACTATTGTTGTGGCCCGATACACTGATACACATGCCAATGTTGGAATCGGTTTCCGTCCGATCGTCGGCCTCCAATATAAAGATCTTATACTTTGGGAATTAACGGTGTTGTTCGGGGCACCTCTGACAAATATCAGCGACACTGAAACAAAGCACTGTGGTGCCTTCTATGCTCACCACTCACATAGCCTAAATAGAAAAGCTGAGCTGTTATGGCTTAGATTCTTATAAGCCGAATTGATCCGCATTGAAGGGTCTTACTTCTAATCCGATTGCTCCCACTTTCGATCACCCAAGAAGAAGATCGAGACAGGTTATTGATCATTACAAGGTACAATGAGATGTAAAGATTGCGGTCATTGGCGTGGGTTAAATAGATTGATCATCTCTGGAATTTAGGCATAGATTTTGATGAAACAATCTCATCATGGTATGGGTATTTAGGCATAGATTTTGATGAAACAATCTCATCATGGTATGGGTATTTAGGCATAGATTTTGATGAAACAATCTCATCATGGTATGGGTATTTAGGCATAGATTTTGATGAAACAATCTCATCATGGTATGGGTATTTAGGCATAGATTTTGATGAAACAATCTCATCATGGTATGGGTATTTAGGCATAGATTTTGATGAAACAATCTCATCATGGTATGGGTATTTAGGCATAGATTTTGATGAAACAATCTCA
>JASKDV010216965.1:0-10016 GCA_032466395.1 Aegires albopunctatus | reverse complement strand
TCTCTCTCTCTCTCTCTCTCTCTCTCTCTCTCTCTCTCTCTCTTTCTCTTTCTTCCCCCCTCTCTCTCTCTCTCTCTCTCTCTCTCTCTCTCTCTCTCTCTTTCTTCCCCCCTACTCTCGCTCTCTCTCTCTCCCTCTCTTTCTCTCATTCTCTCCCTTACGTATGTGAATATATTGTAGTCGGTGCCACTTCAAATACACCCGATTTACATAACTATACGTTCTGGGGACCTCTCTCGAATTATTAATATTATGCATTTGGTTGGCAATTCTCTAATCCAGAAAATTCTGTGATCCCAACAAATTTCAGAGAACGAAGGTGTTCGGATTAGAGAGTGCTGACTCACCCTGACTGTACTCATCTCTAGATCTAGTGCACATTTGAAGCAACTAGGCCTAATTCACCAAAAAGTGAACAACCCAATTTGAGCAAAAAATAGGTGGAGTTTGGCTGTTTTATGAACATGCATGGATAGGCCAATTAAGAGAGGGATAAAAATGAATATCATATTTAAAATATAGGCCTAGATCTAAGTGTATCTTAGTGCTTATTTTTATTTTGGTAAATTATGTTTAAAAAGGTATATTGGCAAACCTCCCGGTTTTTGTTCATATTTGAACCATTTGTGGGAATATGCGTGGGTGTCACTCTTCAGATTCTATTGGCTCGATCCTGCTGTACTGTGCCTCAAGAAATTTTAAAGTCAACTCTGAATTGGTCAATATTATTTGTTTAAATAGAGATATATTATTGTACCTGTATGAAATTACATTTTGATTTTAATACAATCATTGAGAGCAATTTTTGCTTCAATTATCTTTCAGACTTGCAAAACAGCTCTCATCCAAAGTAACTGTGAAACCCATCTCTCCAGTGACTGTCAGATATGTCATGGGACAAGGATTCAGCATTGATAGTTTCAATGCCATTGGTAAACATATATATGTAATATTTATTGCTTTTATTGCAAACCTGTCCTGGTGATAATGAATATAATTAAAAAGTTGCTCTGAGCTAAAGTTTGAAATTAATTGATTTATGATGGTTTTCCTAATCTTCGTCATCAATAATGCAGTCGTTTTCGGCTTACGACTTACCCCTGGGTGGTATAATTTACAGTTTATTGGACAGAATGGGTTACAATATTATTATCATGATGTACACTTTTCTTTACCATATAAACTGTCCTGATGTTGTTTTAATCATATATGTACATTTAACATGATTTTATTTTGTTGCTATGTCATTATTTTCATTCTTTTTGGATTTTTTTTCTTTTTTCTTTTTTTTTTTTTGGTAGGAGCTGGGTAAATTCCTCTTGTTTAAAAAAAATATATATCACCTTGTTGAAGTTTTGATTTAATCCTGATGAATTTCAATTCATATAACTTTATATATAATTTTAATATTCTAAATCCCAAAATTGAGCAATTGGAGGGTAATTGCAACAAAAAACAAATTGAGATATGGACATGAATGGGGCTTTGTCAACGTTATCGATCTTCCTTAAGTGGCATTTTCTCTTTTGTGACAAATTTGCATACGTTGTGTTTTCTTTTTGTTTTTTTGTGGGTTCTTGAAATATTTTCAACAGCCGTTATGACAATGCAAATTCTCATTTCTTCTAGATCTCTGTAAAATTGCATTTGCCACATTTTTCAAAGGAAAAAATCTCGGCAATATCCCTAACTTGTCTCTTCAGCTGAAGGCTTTTCTTGACCTAGGAATTAATATGGGTTTTAAATATTTCTCTAAGTACTCTAATGTTTCTTCAACACAAATTATTTGTTTAGAAGTGTTAGATGTGATGGATAGTAGAGTGCAAGCACAATGAGCTGTAAAGAGTGAGTTTAAAACCCCCTCCCCCTTCCACCTTCTCCTTAAGGAGATTGGTCAGTTACTGATGATTTGCTACAGAAACAGCCAATAAACAGTATTCAAACGAAGCATAACACTTCTTTTCCTCACTTACACTTGCTGTCCATGTGTCTGTCACTGTCTGTGCAATCTTGTTTTTGCATCATGCATGACTATATATCTCAATGACTTTTTTCCACCCTTTGCACATATGGGCAGCATTCATCCTTTGTTCTCTTATTGCGGCAGTGCATGGTGCATAAAATATAATTAAGTTGGTGGGCCGACCAAAGTGATGAGTACTGTTGCAAGGGAACCTCTTAGATTGTCTGTTTCTTTCAACACATTACAGTAGTGAGATTATACTTTGATGTACAGTTGAACCCAGTTATACTGAAATATGCACAGTTGAACTGTCTCGAGCCCTAGTTCTGGGCCTAGTCAAATATAATTAATCAGGTTTAAAAATGGTGTAAATGGTAGATAAGTCTTAATTTATTATTCATATCAGATGGTATGGTCTATGCTGTTTAATTTAATGTGCTATAATTTAGTCTAGTCAGGATTATAGATCTTACGATGTAATGTAGATCTAGTTGGCTAGTCTAGTGTGGTCTCTAGATCTAGATCTATTTATTCGGTTCTTATATCTATTCTAAAGAGATATTATTGAAATAAAGATTAATTATATATTCTATAGTAGTTATTAAAGTTATTTTAAATGCAAATATTTAGACAATCTAGATTGATTAGATCTCTAATATTTTACAAAAACATCGCTTATCCGCACTGGGAGGAAAATAGCTCTTATAGTCTTTCTATCGATGATTGGCTAGTCAACCTAGATCTAGGTCTATATTTATTCAATTTTTATTTCTATTCTAAGGATATATTATTGAAATGAAGATTAATTTTATATTCTACAGTTATTAAAGTTATTTTTAATGCAAATTTTAAAGAATCTAGATTGATTAGATCTGTAATATTTTACTAAAACATTGCTTACCGGCTCAGCGAGGCAAAAGGCGTCTATGCTTCAATAAATGCTGATAGCATCGGAACAAATTTTACCATGGCTCCACTTAATTTATAAATGTTTTTCATACAAAAGTGATTTTTAAAGTTAGAGTTTAATTTCTGATTTTTATAATCTTCTTTCTAATTCAGGCCTAAATGAAAGATATCTCTTAGGTACAATAGCATGCATTTTTATTTTTGACTTTTGCCAATCGGTTTACAGCCTATCGACAGAATTTTCAGTTGTAGATTTGCTTACTATTGTCTTCACCAACACAATTGGGAAGTCAATATAAGAGGTGTTATTTTTTCGAGATTTTGCTTTATTAATGATATTTAAGTGGGAAAAAAAACAGGACTTTGAAATGACATTGATATAACATATATGAGGGATGTCAATATAAGCGATGTTGATAAAATATGTGGGCTGGATTGTTTTTTGTTTTAGTTCAAGGGAAACGGAATCTCTCTATAACGTGAACCTGCTTCTCCTCATTCTCTTTCCACTTGCCTTCCTTGTTTGAATATTTATTAAAAATTTTAAAATATGTGTTTCATTGATGACCACTGCCACTGTCATCAATTAATTATATATATATATATATATATATTTCTTTGCCATAAACCCTGTGAGGTATTGATGCACTCGATGGGTCTATTAATACATGTACATGTACAATTTATTCAAATTCATCAACGTTTAAAACTGGCTTTTCTTCCGTAAATAAAACTGGATTTCTATTTACAGTGAAACCTCGATTTACCTCCAACATCTGTTCCAACGAAAAATTGGTGGTTTAGCGAATATGGCATTAAACCGGGGCAACAAGATTTTATTGTTTTTCACCTCTCCCTCCCGTCCCCCCCCCCCCCCCCTATTTCAACCAATATGCCAAACGTTGGCGGGTGGCAGTAGGCGGTATATTGAGACAAAGGTAGACTTTTATATAGTGGAAGTTTTGTACCCAGGCCAAAGGCCTGGTGGTAGATGGGGTTGACTGTAAATAGGAGCGCGGTAAATCGAGGTTTCACTGTAATTCATCATATCATTAGATCTTAATCTTGTTTTAATCTTTTTCCTTTTGATGAACATTTTCAAGATTGGGTTGACTGGCTATATATATATATGTTGTTAAATATATTTAATGTAAGACTTCATTAAGCTGTTTTACGCTCTAATATCTTTTTTCAGGCAATATACAACCAGCAAGTGTTCTTGCATTTACAGACTATGCATTCAACTTTAAT
Source organism: Aegires albopunctatus (assembly GCA_032466395.1). Taxonomy (NCBI): domain Eukaryota; kingdom Metazoa; phylum Mollusca; class Gastropoda; order Nudibranchia; family Aegiretidae; genus Aegires; species Aegires albopunctatus. The sequence continues at coordinate 5,893 of JASKDV010216965.1, read as the reverse complement.
CATTTTCCAATGATTGACAACAAATATGGATTCCTAGACCTTGACAAATTTACATCGTATATGATATTTTATGCAGCTGCTGACATAAACATTGCACCAGAAATCTATGATCCATCCATTGATAAAAGTCAATACAACATAGAATTTACCTTAAGTCATGTGGGAAGGAGTTCTGCCACAGTCACATACAACATGCTTACGCCTGAAACCGATAAAACCGTTTCAACAGGTAACCTGAAGGTCATTCTTATCGACCCTCAAACAAGGAGACCATGCCCATTTCCTGATTGGTGGAAGGAGAAATATGCAAAGTATATCTCAGAGAATGCAACTCCCTTTCTTGTTTCTAGTGCTCCAAAACCACTTGATTGTCATTCATTTTCAACAAAGTTATTACCTAGTTTCTTAGACTCAAATATGCATGCAGGATGGTATTTTCAGGCAAAGTTGTTCATGGATGCTTATGTCAACTGGCACTATGAAAATTTTGGCTTTGATGGAAATGGGGGTGCTTTTAAAAATGTAAAGCATTTAAAGATGTTGTTTAATAATGAAGGGAATTTGGGAGATGATATTAAAGTAGACTTCCATCCCGTGCCTGGAAAGATAAATGAATATCAATTCTTTATGGCCAATCAGAGAGGAGCTATATCAGAATGCTTCATGGAATTTTATCCAGATATTTCACAAGAAAATCGCAATAAGTTATAGTAATCAGAGAGATGAGATCAATGTTTAATATGTAACCTGTTTCTTTGAAGCAGAAAATAAGTTGTGCAGGTTGTTTTGAACTGGAAGAGTAGATAAAAGTATGGATTCTGTCAAATGTTTAATACTTTTAGGTCTCAATATCTCATATGCTGTGGTTGAAATAAACTGGTTATCATTACAACTTGAGAATTCTTTGGGTCTCTATTTAATCAAAATAAAGCACTGAAACCAGTATTTTTGACAATTAGAGTCAACTTTGAGATAAAGTTAAGGTCAATCAGGACCAGATTGGTATTTTTAATATGGTTAAGACCCTTCCCTTTTACTTATCAACCAACCATATGCCTTTTCCATTGACCATCAAACTGTTCATAAGATTACACAAATAGTGGACAAGAGATTGGAGAACTTCAATTGCATTCGACTGAGCTTGAAGGAGTTGCTTTTCAAAAGGAGTGGTGCCTCATTGTGTTAAGTTATCATACTGTATGATACAATCATGAATGGAAAGGATTCTGAATAGACTTTTGATTTCACTTAATACCTAATGTTGCATGTTTAAATAAGGGGGAGAGCCCATAATGAAGCCATGTCAAGGAAAATTTACTTTGCTGAACATAGGAATCAAATTGCCCAAAGAAAAATCATGTAACTTATTCTTAGCGTAATATGTGAAACTTATACTGCTGAGTAACTACCAATGTAGATATTATTCCATTCTAAGTGTATGCAAAATTGTTGCTTGGTGTTGACTAATCCATCCATCCACCCTCATAATCAATAAATCAATGAAAACGGTTCTCCATCTATAATCGCTATTTTCTAAAAATGTGATTTTCCAACTTACTCCTATCACCATACTTTTTGTATTTTTGTAACAGAACTGCTGTTTGCATACAAAATGCAGTATCCTTATTTAGTATAAAAAGAAATATACTGTGGTATGGATGCACATGGCAGAGAAAGTCAAATCGTCATAAATTTGGTGCAGTGTCATATACTAAAGTGCAGATTCAATGCTTTCTTGGGTTATACTTAAAATCCCTTGCCTTAAAAATGACATATCTTTCAATTTGAAGAAACATGTCACATATTTCTCAAAATATATTAATTGTAAACAAATTTGCAAAATGTTGTGCCTTATGCTTTTTATTGATTATTCAGATTTATTGAACTTGAATTCTTATCTGTTGATCTAACACTACACAAATGTTGATTATATCTTAATTTTAACTTTTTTCATGGAACCTCCTTGAAAAAAGTTTGTCTTCATTTGAATTTGGAGAGCGCGCGGAAATCCGAAAAACTGGATTTCAAATACAATCGTGGACCTTCGGCTTGGCAGGCGAGTGTCTAACACACTGAGCTATCTTCCCCCATGAAACCCAGAAGAAGTTTTTCAGAACCATGTACGTGTATCTATATATACCGGTATATATTGTACCTATTCGTAATATATCTGGCTCCAATGTTCGGTACTTCCCAGGGTTGACACAACATTACCTTTGTTCAAAGCGGGGTGCTGACTATTCAAAAGTCCAAAGTGAGGAGAGATCACTATTCAAATTTATGTCACTACCCTCCTTGTTACACTATGATGACAGGAGAAACAACAAATTAATGTCCACAGAAGGAAGACTGTTGACTTTACGAGGTATGAGCTTTGTTCAAAATTCATAGGCCAAAATAAAGGACTAAAAACACCCTACATTATTAGTATTAGAGAGCGTTGGGCCAACTGAGGGCTAAAAAGCACCCCAAAATAGTTTTTTGAGGGCCAGGAAGCTCAAGATAGGGTCAACTAAGGTCTCTTTGGCAGACCTGTATTGTATTGTTAAACACTGTACAACCCCTGATGGAACAATAAAACCTGTGCCAGTGTTGTTAATGAAAATCTAAGCCATTTACCCCACAGTTCAATCCAAATAAACCTCATTAATTTTAATTTACTATATTATATAATATATGGGTCAGTCAAAATGACCAAACCTGATACAAGCAAGGTGGTGTTATAATATGTTCACTTGTGCGGCTCCTATCGGCCCCAAGCATGTAAACTTATAGAATAATGTGTGGATGGAAATGAATACTTGAGACTTGAGGCATAATATATCTAAAAGAACAATGAATTTGGGTTTATAGTTATTGTGAATTTGTAAAAAATATGAAGCTTCGGGTCATTTTGACCCAACGTTGTACTGGTATGGTTAAATATTATTATACTGTATTTTTGGTTTACTGTGCATCGATTATTCAATTAAATAAAAAAAAGGTCATTTTACAAATAATGTTCTTTTTCCATTTTCAGTGATTGTTACATTTTGCATCTTTGGTACCGTGATATGTGAAATGTATATTTAATTGTTTTATGTGTTCAGTTTCATTCAAATGGGGTTTGTAGTTAAAAAGTTATTCACATTTACAACTTTACCTTTAGGAAACCCTGTATGTCATTGGGGACCAAAAGGCAAATACCGGTACCCCATTCAGGCTTTCTTTCGGTCAGAATTTTTGCAGCCTACATTATTTCTAGATTTTGCCCTCATAGAATATTTATTTACAAGGTATACAATTTATGGGTGTAAAATCTGTTCATAGTTCATATTCATAGCATTTATCTGTGTATAGAAATATAATCAAAATATATGTAAGAATAGCAATATAATAGTCCCACTAATAATGAATGTAAATATCTAATATATATCTCATCCATTCTCGACTAATATATATTAAAAGATATATTTAGCAGGATATCTGTCTATCATGTACATGATGTATACAGATTTTATTATGCTGATGATTATAATTGTTTCAAAGATCTTGTATCAATTTTTATGAAATATTTTCTTTTTGATTTTTTTTTCTTTGTTTGTTTGTTGAGGAGACAAATTATTCTGTAGCCCTATCTAATACAATGTACTACAGTAAATTCAAAGTTAGTCATCATAGATAATTTAATGTAGGCCCACCAGGCATCAGAATTTTGGATGTAGCCTACATGTACATGTAACTAGATTGACATTGTAAGTTAAAAGACATTAAATGCTAAGCAGTGGATGCCTCATATTTTTACTCGAAACTCAATTTTATTTATATGAAATTGAAAACATTTTTTTTTGTATTAAAACTTCTTACTTAGACTTAGAGTTGGAGTACTCCAGTCATTTGTTTCATTTCTTACTTAGACTTAGAGTTGGAGTACTCCAGTCATTTGTTTCATTTCTTACTTATCATCATGCATGACTCTACATTATATTTGTATGCTGTTTGAAAAGAAATCCTAGCCTGCCCTATATGAATATGAGTCTATGAGATACCTTCAAAAAGTTACCAGACTGATGCTACAATTTGTCAAAATTGGGTGCCAGGTACTCATCAAGTCCTTCATGGAATCCTTCAACTATTCCCCTCTTACTTATTCTGGAGTGAATGTATTGATTCCATCTTTTCTCCTGGCAACCAATGCTTTGCTGGAATTCTTTTTTAGATATGTAGTCAAGGGCGGTTTGAATTCTTTGTATTTTTATTATTATTATTTTTTTTATTTTTTTTTTCATTCTAAATTCTATACAAATTTGTAATTGAATGCCTTAAAGGATTTTTCATCTTCGAGAAAGGGAAAAGAATGACATGTAAACAGGTCTGGCTAGTAGGGAGTATGCTGAAGAAATTTCATTTTTATCCTGGATAAAATCCTACCTAAACATACTTGGTGAAATCCACGTTTTCATGGAGCAGGAACCAATCACTCTATGTCCAGAGTTCAGGTCATTTTCAGTGCATTCCTCTCTTAAAGGATTCAATACATCAATGTACAGAGGAGCCCTCTTAAGATAATCGCTCCTACTCTTAACAATTGGATAAGTTAACCTTTTCTTCGGTTCCATTCCTTATATACATGTACATGCTAATTTTGAGACATGGTTAAGGTAAACCCACCTTGCAATGACCCACCTGAAACCAAATGCAGATCCATAATACATGATGTACCACCACCGATAAGTTTTTTCTCGTTGATGCCTTGTCAGTGCCAGTGCTTCAAAGCCTCCAGACATCTAGAAACAATGAACTCGATTATCTCTCTGCATCCCTAGATTTGTTTGCCATAACCCAAAATATTGTCTTACACTTACAGTACAGTGAATACCATCGCACTGCAACATCAAGGGTAAAGAAATTGCTGATGCACTGGCCAAAGAAGGGACACATGAAGAAACAGATATCAGGAGATGAAGACACTAATTAAATCAAAACTGAACAATTAATGGATCCAGCAGCAACCAAAATTCAGCCAAAACGATCCCTACTAATATACCATCAACTATCAAAATCAGATCAAGTATATTTAATAATGTTTCATCCCCGAACAAGATATAATCGCCTGAATTACCACCTACACACAACATTGAAAGTGGGCCAGACCAGTCCATGTCCGTGTGGAATGGAAAACATGACAGGAGAGCACATTCTCTAATACTATAGTCTAATCATGTCCGACTCACAGCGACACAAGAAAGAAGTACTGGCCTGAACCAGTCAACGGGAAGGAAAAGTTGCACGGATGCCTGGAGGAATTTCGGAAGACGGCGGCCTTTATAAAAGAAACAAGAGTTACCATCTGAGCAAACAAGAAGAAGAAAAATGCTTTGCACCACCGGTTTCAGAATGTGAAGAGAACCTGTTCATTGAAAAAACTAGTCTTTAGCTGTGTCAAGGGTATTTAGAGACGTTTTAGAGTAAAGGGGCATGCAATTTATTGCAATGCAACTGAAAAAATAAATAATTTATATAATACGTACCGTATTATCGTAAGTGAACAAATAAGGTTTTACCCCTTCTTTTTCTTTACTGCAACATGGGAAGCAACTATTTCACATCTATAAAGATGAAATACTAACAGGGCTACTGCCCTTGGCATGATTTCGTATCGTTAAACTTGCAAGCCTTCTTAACTTATTAAATTATGGCCAACAACGAGTAACTGTTGTTATGGTCATGATAAAAATCCTACCCCCCTGTCTCTTCACGTTCTGTATTGCCATCATGATCGCTTTTATTAGTAACAAGCTGGGTACCCGGCTTCGCTCGTGAAAAAAAGAGTACTCGGATGCATTAGTTAAGAATAAGATATTGCTGTCCGCTCCGCTAAAGCTTAATGCTTGATTTAAATCTAGATCTAGAA
>JASKDV010216954.1:0-10016 GCA_032466395.1 Aegires albopunctatus | reverse complement strand
TCTCTCTCTCTCTCTCTCTCTCTCTCTCTCTCTCTCTCTCTCTCTATCTATCTATCTATCTATCTATCTATCTATCTGCGATGAAGTTTTCTCGATGCTTTAAAAAAATTGGGATGCTGAGGGTTGAGGGTTACTTAACTTCAATAAATTGATTTAGAGAGTCGGTTTTTTCCCCTCTATCCAAAAGAAAATGATAATGGCTAAAAATTGCTGGTAATGACATGCCAATTTGTCCGTCAACCAAAGAAAAAAGAAGCCAAATCATAAAGAGACTTCAGTCTGATCTACTATGCATAAGTAATGGGACTATTCATCTCTCGTGGTTGAATCGAACCTCTTGACATTGAAAATAGCTTCGTTTCCCGACTTTTAGTCCATCATTATGGCTTTTCTAGTAGCCGCTGGCTGGCTGGATTTCTACTTGATTACCTTTCATCCATAACTTGCCATTTACTCTGCCTCCTTCAAGGTCGTATTATACAATTTTCAATATGTGTATACAGTAGGATATCATTTTCCCCTTCCAGCCTCATAGGATATCATTTTCCCCTTCGTTGAGGAATTATATTGCAATAAAACTTTTGACATTCTGGCAGGAAGCTTAAACAATTTTTTTTCAAGCCATAGGAAGAATAGTCATCTTCTTAAATGGGAATTTTCAAGCCCACATCATGTCAAGAATCGATAGCTGGATTTATTGTTTTGGATGTTAGCACTCTTTAGCTTCTTGCTCACTGTGCCCAAAACATACTGTACAATAGTATATCACGTAATGTTTTATCTTGGACTGGAAGTTCCATACAACTTGTTGTCTTAAATTGTAAGCCATTCAGTCTTGCTTTTATGAAAATAAGAAATTGATAAATTATTAACACAATGTTTTCACTTTTTTATTCTATGTTCCATTCTCAGCCTTCTCAGTGCTCATGGTCCTTTTGATTCGCTTTATGGCATCAGTTGTTGTGTGGCTGATCACTGCTTTGGCTGTGTTAGGAAGTCTTGGTAAGTCAAACAAAGATCTGTGAGGATTTGTGAAATAGGAGGATACAATTTTTTTTTCTTCTATGCTTTAAGACAGGAAGAGCACTTCAATAACGAAAAGAGAGAAAGGAAAAGATTTGATGGATAAATAAAAAAAAGGATAGAAAATAATATAACAATTGCTTTACTTTACAGCTTCTGATTTTATCTAATTTCTCACTCTGATGTTCTCTATTGTTGGCCTATTATGTTTTATGTTTATTTCAATTAAGCATATATTATTGTATTACAGTTGGGACAGCTTTCTTGTGGTGGACTTTCATCAGTTACAAAAATAAACTTGACAAAGAGGTGATGCTGAAGATTCCACTACTTGAAGTTGATATTAACAATGAACTTGCTTTCCTGACTTTCTCCATAGTTGCCTCCGTCTTAACGGTAAATATTAAATTAATTTCTTCTTGTTGTCTCTTCATATTCTTTTTGCTATTATGTGATTGTTGTGGGGATATTCCTTATGAAAGATTAAATCTGTATGGCAAATAGAGATGTATGTAGAATTATATTACTTAAATTAATTTCTTAACCTCTTGGGGAGGATGGGAGGGTCGGGGAAGGGGGGGGGGGGTGTTCTTTCATGTAAAATTAACTAATAAAGCAGTGCACCCGACTTTGAGTTAATTTTATGTAGAAAAATGATAGAAAAAAAAGTCATCATATTAAATTTCAGAATCAATGTTAATTAACATCAAAATACCTGTTAGCAATTGTTGAAGAATGAGAATGCAATGAAATTTGTTGTTCTTGCTCTAGTTAATTATAAATGGATATTGCTTTTCACTTAATTACATTTACATCTTGAAGAACAAGCATAAATCAATCATTATTGCTTCTTTGAGAACATTTACTCATCTGGCTTTTGCTAAATAATTAATGAATTACAGCATCATTAATTGTTTTTGTTTTTATTATTTTTTTTAAATCCCGCAGCTAATGCTAATCTTGATCATGCTGGTGACACGCAAAAGGCTGTCATTTGTCTCTGCAATGCTCCAGGAAGCTGTATCCTGTGTGATGGCAATGCCTCTCCTTATTGTCCAGCCCTTATTTACTTTTGTTCTTCTTATTGTGTTCTTTGCATATTGGGTGACAATTCTTGCTTTCCTGTGCACTGCAGGTAAGCTTTCAAGTAATCTTCTTTTCTGTGATAATATATTATCTAATACATGTAATGAAATTTATATACATCACAATCAAGATAATTGTGACTTTTGGTTTTTGATTTTAAAGCCAGTCAATATATATTTTTACTAGCTGAATCCATTAGAAGTTTAGTTTTGTTTTAGCTAGTTGGTTTTCTTCAGCTTTTTCTTTGTTTTGTTTTTGTTTATTTAATGTCTTGTTGTTGCGTTTGGTCATTCGTTTGTTTTTTGTCCGATTTTTTTATGTTGGCTTTTTTCTTAAGTTTTTTTTTTGTAAATTGGACCTAAATTGAATATACTGATATGAATAATTACTAAAGGTGAATTTAAAATGAAAAAGACTGAGTTTTAATTTTCTCTTGAAAATAGAAAAAGATTGAAAAAAAATTTTAAGAAACTTTCGATATAAGTCAATACTCTTATCTTAGAAGTTCATTAAAAACCCTTCACTATAACTTTAAGTAAATTTTTTGCTATTGCCATACTGTGCAGGTTATTACAATATCTGATAATTTGCATATGACGAGAGATATTTTACATCTATGAAATATATCAAGAGTAGATGCTAAATGATCCATAAATACTTCAAAGAGAGAACATTCTATCTTTAATATTGGAGGGGTTTTTTTAACTTCCATGTCGGCTCAATTAGAAATATACATTTTTTGTTGTGTTGCAAATCCCTCATGAGAAATGTCCTCTTAATTATGATCTAAAATTATTTTATTCCAGAAACACCCAGAGTTATAGATCAAGGACGTGTAGTTTTCACTGAACATGAAACCGTGACTTATTTCTGGTGGTACCATCTGGTGGGACTCATTTGGATTAGTGAATACATCATTGCCTGTCAGTCTTTTGTTGTCTCTGGAGCTGTAGCAAGATGGTACTTTACCAGGTAATTAAAAGGATTTGTAATTGACCATCTCAACATATTACAATGATATCAACAATTTATTTTACAATGATTCAAGCAAGTAGTGGAACCATGATATGAGAATGGATTTGTTCTCTTATGAGAGAATGTTATGAAATGTTTTCTGTCTGTGTGCTATATGTATGTGTGCATGTATGTGTCTTCATCACATGTCATTTGTTTTTAGGCTGTACATTATATTCTTTAGATTTATTAATGTTTGAGTTTTTATACTTTCCATTGAGGACTGATACCAAGAAATGACAATAACACTAAATTTGTATTCGTTTTCTTCTTCTCTCACAGAGATAAAAATCACCTTGGATTTCCTATTTTGGGTACAATTGGACGATTGATAATTTTTCACCAAGGCTCAGTAGCACTTGGTTCTTTGGTTTTAACAATTGTGAAACTACCAAGAGCAATTCTCCTTTATATAAATAAAAGGTACATTTAATTTTTCTACAGATATTATTTTTTCCTTGTGAATCATACACTTCTTTTAAGATCAAGCAATGTTTCTGTTAAAAAGGTATTTTTTCTATTATCAGTATAATTTGAAATTCCTTATTAGACATTATATTTATTTTAAATAATTCTATATTTAGCTTCATTATCATTTATTTTGCCTTCTAAGAGCTGAAACAACAAAATTAATATGGACTGTGTTTAATGCCTCAATTTATTTGCTTTTTCTATCAGATTGAGGAGTTCAGAAAATGATTGTGCTCAGCTTTGTGTCAGGTGCTGTTGTTGCTGCTTGTGGTGCATAGAAAAATGTTTACGAAACTTAAATTCAAATGCATATACTGTTGTTGGTGAGTTTGTGAATTCAGCATTCCTATTTCATTCATCACATATTTACAGTTGTTTAAAGTAAAGAACAGTGCAGCCCACTTATATTGACATCTCTGGGACAGTTGTTTCATATTGATGTAAGCATGACGTTGATAAATCAGATCCTCTGATAGATAATAGATAAAAAGGAGACACCACCAATGTAAAGTGTCAATACAGTATTAATCTTTGCATCAAATGAAATCATGCAAAATCATTGGCTCACACAAGTCTAGGAGATGGAGGAATAGCATGCATTTTCATTCGTGACTTTCACCATATGATTTACTAGCTGTCAGGGAAAGTTTACATTTTCTTTTGCTTATTAATATCTTTACTGACACATTAGGGAAGTCGAAATAAGGGGTTTTTGAGGGCATTCATAGATGTGTTGATGTGTTTTTTTTATGGTATATAAGAAAAAATTGGACATTGAAATGCTGTTAATAATTACAGGATGTCGATTTATGTGAGCTGGGCTGTAAATGTAATGTTCTAAGATTAGTTAAATAGTTTCCTGGGGTTTTATAGTCTGGGTAACGAAAAACATTTTTCTCTCTCTTTCATCATATTCAGAAATCATAATAATGTTGTAAGATTTGTGATTATTATTATTATTATTATCATTTCATTATTCTTTTATTCATCTTTTCAGCCATAAGCGGAAAGAACTTTTGCACTTCAGCACAAAAGGTATTGTTTCTTGATTAATGTTTCTACTGTTTCCTTTCTATGAAAATTCAAATGCCTTTTCTTATTAAATTTAGAAATCTCCCAGTCCTATTTAAATCTTCCTTTTGAATATCCCAATAAAATTATTTTTTTTCATAATCATGACCATTAATTCCAGTTACACATATTACTAATAAGATCATTATATTACCTTACCATGACCAAGTAAGGAGACGAGAGAATTTATAAAAATAAGTGTAGGCACTCTTTTTCATTGTTTTTCTTTCTTTTTTTTTCTCAATCACAGAGCTATTATGTGCTTGCTGGAAATACCATGAGAGTCACAGCTATGAACAGTTTAGGTGACTTTGTCTTATTTCTAGGCAAGATTGGTATAACAGCAGCAACAGCCGCAGTTAGTGTCATCTGGCTTAAGGTATGGAAAAGCCAAAAATTTTGTTTCTTGAAATTATTGACTCTTTATAGCAAAGTTGTTTAGTTTTTTTTAATAATCTTCATCACAAAATAAAACACTTTTTTGAATGAAATTTTGTTTCTACAGAATTGAATAACAAATTTATTTTGGTGCTACCTACTTTGTTTTGCAGAGAGTAATTTCAAAGTACTATCCACAAGAGTTGAGGGGCGGTAATGGTAGTAATCGTAGTAGCAGGTGGTTAGAAAATGATAATCGCAGAGGTGGTAACAATAGCAGCAGCAATTGTCACCTTTGTAGAAGTTCCTATAAGTAGGCTTACATGTTGTGCCATAAATTCACATGATTCATTGAATGATTTTTCCTTCTGTTCTATCTCAATCAGAGTCAAGATGACCTTCACTTCTATGCCATTCCAGTTTTGTTGGTCTGTGTGTTCGCTTTCTACATTTCTCACAGTTTTCTTTCATTGTATGAGGTAAAGATCAGAAATTAATTTTTGAAATTAGAAGTTGCATGTGATTGCTTAAGGTTATCAATACTATTATTTTCAGTAATCTTAAAATCTGTTTTCTCTGTTTTGACATAATTGATAAAAATTTGATGATTACCTTAGTTGCTTGATAATTGAATACTACTTTAATGGTAGATTTATGGAAGGGAATATTTAGCCTGCCAATCAAAAGATGTGGGATTTGAATTCTTATTAATCTTATATGATGTTGAGTCCTAGGGACATTTCTAATTGGCTGTAGGCAAAATTATGTTAAATTAAAGTGTCTATCATAATTGTATGCACCACTGCAACTCCAAAAGGAGTCCAGAGAATAAAATGAAGAGATCTCAAAAGAACCCTTGAAAAGCGCATGGAGTACTATTAATGGATTTTACGCAATAAGAAGCAAATTTCTTTTTCTTTTTTTTTTTCTTTCTAAATATCATTGATTTATTTATATATGATTGTCTTTTTTTTTTTAATGATTTCTATTTTCTATGTTTTTATTTCCTTTACAGATGATTATTGATGCTTTGTTGTTGTGTTATTGTGAAGATAGAGATTTGAATGATGGGTCTCCAGAACGACCTTATTATGGCAGCAGGAGGTTGATGGTGAGTTGACCATATATCAAAAATTCTTAGTCTGAAGTAAAAATTAGTCTATAAGGAAACTTATCAGTACTCTTCACTGTATTATTAATAATATGTATAGTTATTATTTGTTATGAAATTGTATCATGAGCGACGCGAGTTAGTTTTGGAGTAAGTTACTCTGAGATAAAAATTAATTATAATACTCCCTCCGTTGTAACTCTTCTGGGATTAACCCCTCCTCAAGTAGAATATAAGTTTTGGACTTACAGAAGTAAACATATTCTTTATTGAATATTCCAATTATAATTTCATCTGAGGAAAAACGCATTTCAGAATAACTATTATTCAAGTATAGTTAGATTACTCAATATGAGATTTAGATATTTTCTTATGGCTGTAAATTGAAACGTATTTGTCATGTCCGATTGGTATTAGAATTATTTGAATTGAAATCTTGTATAAATGACCTCTTATGTTTCACTGCCTTAAGATCTCATTTAAATTTCTGTTTTACAGTTGCATATGTCAGAAAGCAGTAGAGGCATAAGCAATTTGGCTAGAAAGAGAAGTACAGAACCAGAAACAGAACCTGCACAAGTGTGACTGCATGAAGTATGAAATGCTCATTTTTAAGATGCTTAGGGGAACGGAAGGCTATGGGAGTTTTCTACTATTTTTATACCATTTTTGTGTTTTGAGGATTGAGGTTGATTTACTTTTCATCTCAATCCATTTCTTTTTTTTTTTTTTTTTCTTTATAAATGTTAATACAATCAAAATTGCTTTAAATTTAGATGAAGAGGTGTTATGAAATGTTCCTCATTGAGAACCTAAGGTCATGATAATTCTCACTGGATTGAGATTAATGGAACTTTGTTACATTTCTATACTGCCATACAATGACAAAACGCATATTTCTCGTTTTGGCGGGAAAACGTTTTATTCAACGCATCAATAAGATCATACATACATACTATACATACATACGTATGTGAACCTTTATTAATTGATACGTTGAATAAAAAGTTTTCCTGCCAAAACGAGAAAAATGCTTTTTGTCATTGTATGGCAGTATAGCAGAGAATGAATTTATATATGTTATGTATGCATCTAAACATAAACATCTAGAAAACAAAAATTGCTGAGGGATAGAAATGGTGTCATTTTCAGATTTCTCTGAGTGAAGTGTTTATATATGTGTGAGTTACAAATTGCATTTGTTATGATTTTTAAACAAATGTTTTGCATGGCAGATATTTATGAATGATGTAGACGGAATTAATGGTGAAGCAAAATTTTCATTGCAGGTCATTGAAGATTTTCTGTATTCAAATGCTGATAGTTTTTCATGCAAATAATGATGGAAAACATATTCCTTTCATGAAACTGTACATGATATTCATAAATCTCTTCCTTCCATGGTGGTTGTCCTAAATATTTTACCACTTAACTTCATTGTCTAAGTTATGGTATAATGATTTCTTTAAGCAAACAAACATCATTACTAGTTTCAACAAAAGTTGCAATAAGAATATCAGATTAACATTTTCATCTCACAGAACTTAGAGAGAAATTGTAAACATTTATCTTTTATATGCTTTTACATGTCTTTTTGCCTCACACATTTATTGTTCGGAACATTTCTATTTTATTCTAATCTTAAATCTCACATTAAATGTTATGTGTGGAGTTGAAAATAGATGTTTTCAATATATAGTTTCCTCACTTTTTTGTTAATTTCAGATTATAATTATAAGGCTTTGACATTCAATTTTCTTTGAAAAAGTTATTTTTTTATATTTCAAAACTCTTTTAAAATAAGAATATGTAATACTTTGAATAATATGAATGTTTCATGCCTCTAAGAGTTTTATTTTCACTTAATTTTATTTAAGGTTTATTCCTTACTTTTGTAAAAATGTAAATCATTCAAATACTTTGTACTTTTCCCCTATGTCTAACCATTCCTTTTGAATAACGATCAAATGCAAGAAAGATAGATGGAAGAGAACATGTGAATAAAAATGATTCCATTGTGAGGTTACTGATGGTCTAGAGCACAAATTGTGTACACTATGTTTAAAGATTCCCCCATCATGGATGTAGAGTTTTGCAATTTCAATATCATTTAGTTAATGGTCTTAGACTTCTTTTTTCATTTATGAAGGTAGCATTATACAATATCATTCCTAAACAATCAAGGGTCCTCAGCAAAATTTCTTCACATCTCTATTTATATAGATTACCCATAATAAAAATATAGTTTTGCAAATTCCTGATATTTGAATAGCAATAACATTCAATTAATCAGTCAATCTGCAAAACTCCTGGTGAAAATATGATGCGAACTTTGCTGCCTTCTCAAGCTTATGCCAGATATTGCCAGGTTCCAGAATTTCCTCCTCTTTCATGTTCTAAATGGCCCACCTCTTTTCTGTTTACCCAGTAGAGAAGGTTTGGACGGGACAGACACATTCTGGGAGTAGTAAGAGTCTGTTCACTATCTTTCACAGAGCTGTATCAAATCACATCAGTACCACTGTTTATCTCAATCTTTAAAACTGTCCTATTTTCAAAGTGTCATAAAAATGATTTCAGACCATTTTTATTACCTTTATATAAACAACACAAACGATATTTGTCCTTAGGCCATCATTATGCATCACAAAGTATAGATTCTAAAATTCAAATTGATGATGGAGAGTTGTAGAGGAAAAATAACTACTGAAAATTTTGCTGTAATAATATTGTATATAATCCTATTATTATGAATTTTGATAGTAGACTGTGTGAAGATATTGATTGTTGGATGAATGTAATATTGATTTTGTCAGTTTCTTATATAGCAATAAATTTGTATTCTTTGTATTGCTAGTTTTGTATCTATTCTTATGACTGATTTATTAGTTGCCACAAGAATTCAAAATGTAAATGATCAATTATAAAAAGAAGAAAAAAATTCACTTTTCATTAAAGTTTTAAAAAATTATAGCAAAATTTCTAACCAATAGTATACAGGCAATGCTTTGTTGAATTGTTATGAGCCTGATAATTTGCATTATTAGTAATGTGGAACATATTCATTTTAATTATTCACAATTTTGAATTTACTGCATAAATGTTAGTGAGATCTAGGAGGAAATAAATCATTGTGAAAGGTCATTATTGTAAATACCACAACTATTTTTGTGCCTTGCGAGTCTGATATATCATCTTTGAGATTTGTCATCAAATATTGATAACAATGAATTAAAATAAGATACAAAGATGCAGTCTACTAATAATGTTGCTTGATGAATGATACGATACAAGCTTTGCTTGGTTTTGGTTTCATACTTATGTCATGTTGATTAAATGTATTATATGATGTTTTTAAACTTTTTGAGGACCTTTTAGATTTACATACGTTTGTTGAACATTTTTGTATTAAAAATCACATTTTATTTGCCACAATCTCATTGCTATGATTAATATTGATAATTTTGTTATGAGCAAAAATTCAATCTGATGAGAGAGAGTATTATTTAATGTAGTGGATAAAATTCAAACAGTTAATTTGATAAGACATGAATAACAATTGAATGCTAATAAATTAATCCAAGAGAATAAGTCATAATATCCAGGTAGGAGGAATGAAAGTGTGACTAAATATATAGGATTTTCAACTTCATTGTGATGTGATAAAAAAACCCAACCCATTTCTATTAGGACTCCTAGCAGAAAGTCTGAAATTTCATGCTGCTGAGAATTATGCTTTAGTTACTTCAACAACAACACAACATGCATTTCATGTACTGATTCTTTTCCTCTGTGCATCTGTGTCTGTTTCTCTCTGTCTCTCTCTCATTGTCAGTCTCTCTCTCTCTCTCTCTCTCTCTCT
>JASKDV010216943.1:0-10017 GCA_032466395.1 Aegires albopunctatus | reverse complement strand
TATATGTGTGTGTGTGCGTGTGTGTGTGCGCGCGCGCGCGTATGTCTCTCTCTCTCTCTCTCTCTCTCTCTCTCTCTCTCTCTCTCTCTCTCTCCCTCTAGCTATCTCTCTCTATCTCTCTCTCTCCCTCTCTCGCTCTCTCTCTCTCTCTCTCTCTCTCTGCCTTATATGATATTTTGCTTTTATCATGTTATTATGTTTATGCTGTTTTTCTCGGCTCTTGCCCAGACTTCCATTCAGCCTTTTATTCGCAGCGAGCCTATCAAACACTAGCAGATCCGAACTGTTCAGTTACTGCACAGTTTCATTGATGTTCTGCCGACCATGTGTCGATCGCCCACTGACTTCATTCTGCTGTTGTTTAGTTCGAAAGCAAACCCCTGACCTGTCGGCTATTTCCTGAATTCAAGTCACACCAGAATTTATCCGCTGTTCTCCAGAATTAGACACCAGTTGCTTAAAACAAAAGTGTACTAAAGTCAAAATTCTGTAAAAACTTGACTTTCGCAATTTTGGTTTTGAGAGAAGACAATATTATAAAATCGGCTTTTATCACCGCGGTTGAAGCTTGCCCAACTTTGTATGAAAAAACAGACACAAATTATAGCAACAAAGCATGGGAAAACATTGGCAGAGTATTTGATCGTGATGGTAAGACCCAAACTTTATTAAATCTTTTTCACGTTGGTTGGGATGCATTGTGATTTAGGTCAAATACGTGAAAAGTGGAGAAGTTGTTAGCACTGCATTGGCAGCTTTCGTATATCTCCCATCCTTCAAAAGTTGATAGTTGAAACGTGGAGAAGTTGTATTCCAATGTGTTTGCAGCCGTAATCGCATATCATATACGACAGCTATAACATTGTGACATGTTGTACTGTGAAAGTTAATTGACAGACTATTTTCCCATTTTAGCTATTTTTGGGAATTTTAGACAGCTAGTGGTGGTTAGAACTATAAACTTTAAGATGTAATGCATTAGACTTCAATTTCGGTCATGTGAAATAAAAGTTGAAATCACGACCATTATTAATTAGGAAGGAGGGGACAAAATTAGTAGGGAAAGTGGTTGACCCTATCTCTTATTGGTTGATCAATGGTAGTATAGATCGTAGTTGAGGCTTTGCGGAACTAAAAGTCTCACTAGACTAGATAAGAAAGATAAGAGAGAGTTTTGATATAAAACATAAGACAAATGTTAATCACGCTCTCTAATCTCTGGTATCTTACATCTGGGATGGATCTCGATTCTTACATCTGGGATGGATCTCTACTCTTATAAATCTTAATATGGGGCTCTAGGCACTCTAATATCTTGCATCGGTGATGGAAGCTTGTAATTATAAGTATGATGCCATTATGGTTCTCTAGACTATCACATCTCTTACATCTAATATGGATGTTGATAACCCAGAATAATAACTTGACAAATTAATGACCAGCTTTAGGAAATAAGACAAAACACAAGAAGTGACAAAATGTGACATAAATAAATCACGGAGGAAGACAGAAAATATCCCAAGAGTTCGTTTTATTATTGTGTCACTTTGTGAGTATAAATATCCATGAAATGTCACACAGCTCGTGTCACTTTTGTAGGGTGCGTGAGCGAAGTTAAGGGACGAAAGAAAAATGTAGGCCCTTAAATGGGATTTTTAGTAGGCTCGCCCATTGGTTCAATAAATATATGTAGGACAAAATAATGTACTGCGTCAATTTTTTTTGAATCGGTTGGTCTTTTCACCACTTACATCAATCACCCATGTACCAGGTTTTACTATGAATTAAATAAGTAAGCTTTTTTTCTTTTTAGTTTATAGGAGCTGACCCGTAGCTGCATTGCTTGCATTGATTAAACAAAAACAATACGTGAAAAAAAAAAATTAGAAAAGCTCAATGCAAAAAATCCCTAAAAGTGATACATAGTATCTAGTTTATGCCTCACCATTTTCAAAAAAAAACCCCCACAACTTTAGTGACTTCCTTATGCCGAGTTTACACATACACAGCTTTGGCCGAGATTACCGTAGCAAGATCTTCTTGGGCTTCCGAAAATCTACCGGGAGGCTTTACGGGACTGCCGAACTCGTTATGGCGCTACCGGAGGGGGCGTGGCTTAAATTATGGCAAAATGTTCCAGGTAGAAACAATTATTCGACATGATGAATGTTACTGGGGCTTTCGACGTTTTCAAATAATATTGGTACATGCGCAGATTCTATCGCTAAATGCGGGATTAGGCCAAGAAAGCGTCTGGCGTTTACGAAATGGATCCTGGTAGATCAGACTATGGTTTACTAGAAGAGTACAGTATGGAATTTATGCAAATTTTACGAAGGAACTGGAGCTGGAGGACCCAGCTTCATTCAAGAACTACCTTAGGATGGAGCCTGCTATGTTCCAAGAGCTTCTACAAATGATCACACCCAGAATAGAGAAAGAAGATACTTCTGGAGGAAAGCTCGGGAACCTGGTGTCAAGTTGGCCATCACATTACGTTTCCTTGCTACTGGTGACAGCTACAAGTAATTGATGTACAAGTTCACAGTTGCTAACACCACTATTTGCACCTTCATCAAACCCGTCGGTGAGGCCATAATTGCAGAATATGCTGATGAAACTATTTCTTGCCCACTGTGACACCAGATGAATGGCTCATTGTATCGGTGCCATAGATGGCAAGCATGTCGCCATCGAGCGCCCTCATAATGGCTGTTCAGCCTGCTTCAACTACAAACACTTCCACTCTATTGTCCTCCTTGCCCTCGTCGAAGCAGATTACAAGATCCTCACTGTGGATATTGGTGCTACTGGAGCAGGCTCAGACAGCGGTGTCTTCCGGAACACTAAACTTAGAGAATGCTTTAAAAATGTCTCGATAGGTCTCCTTCCTACTTCTCCTCTGCCAGGTGGTGACAGACCAGTCAGCTACTTCATAGTGGATGACGATGTTTTCCCTTTGAGGTTCTGGCTGATGAAGCTAATACCTAACAGGAACCTCACCAATGAACAGAGAATATACAACTTGTCCAGGGCGAGGTGGATCATCGAGAATGCTTTTGGTATCTTGACTGCTAGGTATGTCTGTAGCCTAAACTGATGCAAGTGGTTTTCAATCTCTAAATTGGTTTTGTTCCATGTCAGATTCAGATGCCTGCTGACCACTCTGCAATAAGGATCCAACAAGGTCAAGTCCATTCTGTCAGCATGTTGTGTGCTGCACAATCTCATGCGAGCACTATTTCCTTTGATGCAGAGTTTTTGACTTCTCACCCGGCATGCTGATTTTCAGAGCAATGTCCTTATAGGCCTTTAGATGGTGATCTTCACTTCTCAGATCCTGGCAAGTAAATGGTCTGAGAAACTACCTAACACCACCTTATAAAAGTGGAGACAGAGGGGAAGAGCCTAATGTGAATATTTAGCGGGAAATGTCAGGGAAATACGTCTTGGTATCCGGGATATTGTTTACGTTAAATACGGCAACACTCTCGTGACAGCCGGGAGACAACCGGGATCTACGCCGTATTTTATGCAGCCCATGGACTAAAAATATCACGGTAATACCGGTAACGTCGACGCACAACCGACGTATACTTACGTATAGACTGGTTCCACGCCATATACGGAAAGAAATAGTCTCCTCCATCTTTTACCAATTTTCTTTTCTCCCGGTAACTAGGGTTAATTCCGTGTATGTGTGAACTAGGTATCAGTGAAAACAAACATTCCTTGAGAACTGAAACTCTTGGCGACAGATTTAGGCCTATACATTTAATTTTGATTCTCTCAGCCACAATTGTTTTTTTAATTGAAATAGGCTATAATCCTAGTCTAGGTCGATTGTTTGATTTAAAAATAACATTGGAGCATTGTCATATTTTGGTCATTATAATTATTCTAAGGCAAGATTACTTCCATACCAAAATTAAATTCTGGTCTATATCTAGATCTAGTTTTGTATCTTGCTATTTGGATTTTTAAATCAAGATCCAAAAGTTAATCTTCTTATTACAAAGAGAACTAATTTTCGCACCCCTAAACCTCTTAGTTACTTCACAATTCACACACGGCTTGCTATGTTTCTCAACGTTAAATGGAATTCCTAATAGACACTAATGAACTGCTATTGTTTTATCCTGTGCTGGAGTAAGATGGAAGAGCTATATCAAGGTCTAAATTATTCATAATGGCTATATGGTTGGTGGATTAAAGGACAGAATCATTCTCCATTAGGAAACAAATTATGACCAATCGAAAACATCTCTCGGTCACAAATTTGGTTTTCTTCCTACCTTCAAGGGAAGTATCAGAACAAACTGTGAAGCGGTTTCGATGGAATCGTCGACCAACGTTTACACACACACACGCGCGCGCACACCAACAGGAGATTTTTACATGTATTTATATAGGCTAATATATATTAATCAAATTGACCTTACATGATGTATTACAAGAGGGTGAATGTAAACGTATGTATGCTTACTTTTATTGTTTACTTAACGATTACAGATGCTACAACGATTTTGCTAAACGAAGAAGATTACTAAAATAAAAAAAATCGATACCCGTTTTAATGAAACAGAAACCTCCATCAATACAAAATTGACTTTAAACACATTTGAATCGAGGTAAAAATAGTGTAAAGAGGCGCTGTTCAACACGTCAAAGCCTTCCTTTAACCGCATTTAATCTGGGCAATTAGCGGACAACATGTACGTAAACATTTGCTTAATCCATGCAATAAATGAATGATTATGGATCGACGAATCACATCTATGGCATGGCGAGAACAAGAGTTGAGTTTGTTAAGCAAATTTACTTCACACTTCCAAAACGCTAACCAATCACGAGGTTTCATTCGGGTGATGTAGCATATAGTGTCGATGATGATAATCACATAGGAGAATTGCATTTGGATATCATTATTACTTCCAGAAATGAAGGAGAAAATCATCTATAATATATTGGTTTCAGAACAGTACAAATCATATCTAAACAATATTCATAGAATATATTTGTAATTCATTCTATGCAGTTGGAAGAAATGATGAGGATATTATCTGCTGCACCAAGCTTTATCAAAGTCAGTTTAGCCCATTCCCAGAGATTAAAGGCCATGAATCAGTAACTGTATAGTTATATTCATTTCTGGAGGTTGGAGAAAGTCGGAGATGTACATGTAGTAAATCATGAATAATTATTGTTGATGATGAAGAAGATGGTATCAATGATGATAAAAATAATAATGATGATATTAGCGGTGGTGGTGGTTGTGGCGGATGATGATGAGGAGTGATATTCATTTGATTCAAGTTAAAATTATTTGAAAGGATCTGCAGCGCATTACAAATTTTTTTTAGACAAATTCAAGCAAGAAACTGTACATTTCATGGGAAAGCCCACATCATACAAAACTGACTGAAAAAGGATGTTTCTGAAAATATCTAGAGCTTCAGTGTAAATGTGACAGACATGTAAATGGCTCCTCAAAAAATTATCTGAAAACCATCGGTCATCGGTGACCTTATTGATCACCCACAGCCTCATAATACACTCTATGACATTGTCCTGATTTAAACATTTAATACTCTTAATTGATCTATGATTACCCCTTCCTCAAAACTTTGGCAAAGTCAATGTTTTTCATTATCTTAGGCGTATGACTAAGACTTAGAATAGGGATGAACAGCGAATATAACAAAATACCAAAGTGACTAAAACAGCCTGGTGTGTGTGAACCTACATTTAGATTCTAACTTCACTTTGCCTGCATTCATTTGAAGCAAGTACCTGGAACTTGCATCTTTAATTTAGTGTGTGTGCTAGATCTAGATCTCTATATATTCAATGTTCTTTTTCATGTCTAAACTAAAGCAATCACATAAATTGAGCTAAATGAACATAAATGAGCTGAAAGTCAGGCTTTGTGTCTGGGGGTACATTGACTCTATATATAAAAATACAAACATGTGGTCAATAGGATTGGATCATTTTATAAGACAGGCCTGGGAGTAGGAGCTGCTATGAGTGATAAGTTCCTTATATGTTATAAATCATCTTGATCTTCTTACTATCATTATCTTACACTTCACTCAGTAACACTAATGACAACGTAGCTATTGACATTGGTGCCTGGATTTAGATCTAGATCTAGATATTATATCATAGTCGTTAGAGTATGGTGGTTGGTTCCTTGGTTAAAATTGTGTGTCTGTGTCGGTGTGTATTAGTATCATTAAGTGTATTTAATGATCGCTATGATAATTTAAAGAATGGTTGAGTTTGTGTCGGTTTGTTAGTTTATCATAATTAGATGTGTGTCTGAGTCTGTGTATGTACAGCAGTGTGGAAAGGCTGAGAGACAAAATTGTGTGAAATGAGGATTTACCAGTAATTATTATTCTCCACCTCTGTCGTCATGGACGTTGCTATGGTCAATATTTTCTCGTAAATACCCCGTCGCTTCCTATAAATCCTAAATTTATCCCATGTGACTTAGTTCCCAATGTCATATAGCGCTATCATGAATAATGATGGGATTAGTTTTATTGCACAATCATGAATTATGGGATAAGTCGAAAGAATACACATTCCTTGAATTACTTGTGACGTGTTTGACATGTTTATATCGGCACAGTTGTTAAGACTTCATTCGGGGAGTACACACCCCAAGCTATAAATAGTTTTCCCCGACCCAATAAAGGGACTACTTTTGATTGTTAATGGATGTTTTTCAAACAGACTATTTTATGACCTAGTTAAACAGTGATCGATCATTCAACGTCTATTGAATATTGCTACACATGTACCCATTATTCAGATTTTTTACAAAAATATTTATCATTATTGTCATTTTATTAACAAATTATACATCTAGAAACAAGATTTAGAGATGGCAGAATGCTGTCACGGATCCTTAATTAGAAGGTATTGATATCAATGGCATTTTTTGTGATTTTAATCTCGCAAGCTCGGCTGATATTCGGCTCTTGTGCCGATATAATTACATCTTATTCCATAATTTGTGATAATTTAGAGTTAACATTTGCCACATAATTACCAACCACATTGTGTGCACCCCAATACCATACACAATGAGTCTGTTAGACAGTTAATTTTCTCTAACAAACAGATCACACGTTTGAAGACCAAATGGCATATTATGTCATTTTTGTGGGCCCTATTATCGGTATGACAATGATATCGATAAAAATAAAGTAAAGATATCAATGCGTAATCTTTAATTAAAGACTACTAAAGTAAATATTTCCGTACTTGTACAGAAATTAGTGGAAAACTACATTTGTCGTAGTCTTATGCAGAGAGCGATTTCATGAAACTTTTCTATTACAAGAATATTAACACATTTTCATCCCCGGGCTAGCTAAAGGGTCAGATATTGTCGACATGCTTATGCTAGAAGCGTTTATGGTTAGTGTACACCTATTTGCCCCCAAGGGTTGTGAGAGGCATTCTGGGAAAAAAGGCCTGTCATTAAGAGGAACCCATGTAACGCGCAAAAAGTATTTTAAGTTATATCTGCTCTTATTTCTTAATATCCTCAAACTAGTCCTCATCGTTATAATTAGTATTAAAACTATATGCTATTTTTTTGGTGTCCGTCAGTCAGATCATTTCTCTCCAGTGCGTTACTAACTTTAACAACTTCCTGGATAGCACTATTATTAGCAAGCATCCGTTGTTTTCTACAGTACTTTGCTAGAATGAAAACACGATCTCTCACTGAAACTAGGCTCCTACTTTTACCCGACATGATGGATTATAATGGAAGGAAGATAACTCTAGACCAAAATGATAAATAATAATACTTAAAGTTAAAGCTTACTTCCCTTAAAACTTCTTCGAGCCGAAGGACCATCATCATATTATAGGAGCCTAAAATAACTGAACATCCATTTCTTCTAAACGGTTCATGACAAATATTAGTGTGAAAAGAAGCTAAAGAAAAGAAAAGAACGAGAAAGGAAAAGAAGGATAAAGAGAAGGAGAGTAAAATACATTAAGGACATGGTCACCGTGGTCTCCCAAAAAGGAGAGAAGAAAATTAATACAGTTTATTGACATTCTTCTCTCCCTTTTGGGTGACCATAGTGTGGTTATCAAGAATGAACACCTATTTCTTCTAAACGGCTCGTGACGAATATAAGTGTGAAAAGAAGCTATAGAAAAGAAAAGAACGAGAAAGGAAAAGAATGATAAAGAGCAGGAGGGGGAAATACATTGAGGACATGGATAGAAGAAGGATAAATGAACAAAAGTTACAGGTTTCGTTTGTATGGGGGGCTAATCAGCCATGTATGGACATGTATTGCTAACATTATGATTGCATTAAATATCAACTAACATTAACAACAAAACTGAAGAACACCTTTTGTAAAAAGATGTTTTTTTTTAAGAAAGAAAAACAACCGATAACTTCAGATATTTTTATTGCATTAATAAATAAATGTAATTATTTACAATATAAAGTTATCAGCATGAAATGGAAGTAAATTCAATGGTAAGATGACAAATGAACAGATATTGCATTGTTTATTTTTGACCCCCTTTAAATCAAAAACATCAATCGTTAAACTATTACTCAGAAAATGATATTAATCATCTCTACAATTTTGGGAAAAACAAAGTAGACATGAATAGATCTAAGATAATGTATCTATATCTAGATAAATCATAATGATGGTGCCGATCAATAGTGACACTTGGTCTTACGAATTACTTGTACTTGTACATTGCTAATTCTATATTATCAGCATCAGTTTATGTTATATGATTAGTGACTAATTTCAGCAGAACGTAAACATAAATCATAGCAGGTGGGTGTTGATGACGGAGGGAAAACCTCCTGAGTGCTCTCATAGTTCCACTTTACCCTAAAGATTCTTAGTAAGGATCGGCCAGAAGGGGGTTTGAAAAACGCACCACTTGTATGAATTCAAATGAAAACGTGCAAGTCATAATCATTGAAGAGAAATTCCATTCACAAGACTCCTTATCCATTGAGCAATTATGTGGAATCAACAATGACCGAATTCTATCGCTGCTATCGATATTAGAGGCTGTTTGGACGGCTATTTGGGCAAGATATCTCAGATATTTGAGTACAATATCATGGTCTCGTGCATCATTAGCCGTAGTTGACCAGATCAACACGATCATATAATGTTAGGCCTACTATTATATAGTTCGTGCCCAACTTTATAGTGTTTATCATCCTTAGCCTCTAAACACTTTACAGAGACTTATCACCTCCCCTGGCCGACAGCAACACAGAAGGTTGTCTCGCTGGTTTTTGTTTTTTGTTGTTGGTTTTTTAATATCATAATAATGTATTATATATTATACTATGTTATTTTAATAAACTGACATACATTTTCTTGGCTGTTACAACAAAAAGATGTGCCTTTTGGACAATAAAGTTATTCTTATCTTATCTATCTTATTTTATATCTTATCTTATTTCCTTCTCAACTCCCTGGAGAGTATACAGCAGAGCGGCTGATTATCAACGTTTTACAGCCAGCGTACTGACAACATATTCCTTCGTCTTTACATCGGGTACTTTTTTACACCTGAGAGCGGCGAGGAAAATAGTGTAATAAAGTTGTAACATTTTTTAAAGCAATTAACGATCAAATAGATATCCCCATAAATGAACTAAACAAAAGTAATAGGACTAGAAACTCAGATAGTCAGACATTTAACATCCCTGTCTCTAAAAATGATTACCATAGACATTCTTTTTTCCCTAGGACTGCTAAATTGTGGAATCAATTGAATCAAAATATTAGAAGTAGCGAAAGTGTAGATAATCTTAAACATAAGCTATAATATGAAATACTTAAATCTTCATCATATAGGCCTAATTAGTCTGCTCAAGTTTGTTACTTTGTCTTGTTTTTTAGTTGTTGATTTATTTATTTTTTTGGTGTATTGACAGTAATACTCAACCCAGTTGAGTTGTGTCAGTTTATTTGAAGAAGAAGAAGAAGA
>JASKDV010216932.1:0-10017 GCA_032466395.1 Aegires albopunctatus | reverse complement strand
CATTTTTTACTGTACCCCTTCTATGACATAATATTATTATCATGGGCTAGCGGTATGAAGGTTGTAAAGGTTCGCCAGATGTTTACACCTAACCGTACAACCTTTCTAGGAATGATTCTACGAGGAAACTATTGTTGCATCATATGACAGGATACTATTCTAAAGATGTCAGCATTTTGCAGGGGACCACGACGTCTGATTCTAAGTCTAAGAGTTAAGTCTATTGCCCCATTGAATAAGGTAGCAGTAATATGAAAGATAATGAGCAATGGCAAGGGGTGGGGCTTGATTCACTCCCTCTTGTTTCCACTGTCCAATTGTTCGAAAACCTAATGACGTGCTTGATTTCTTCGACCATTTAAAATCCACTTAGGTAATAATAATAATAATAATGATAGAGGTTTTTATGTGATATGTGTTGCTTGAGACTGAGAATGAGGAGACTTACACTTCTATTGTGATTGACTTTCATTCTCATTTCACTGTCTTTGATGATCACTGTAGTCTCAACAATTCTTATTTTTACATACGTTTGATCTCCCATCAGTTCATTTGGAGAAAAAACAATGCTGTTATCACCCCTCAAAACAAGGCCCAGAATGCATCAGATTGCACAGATTTTAACCATTTTTTTTTTTCAAAAAAAATCAGGGGGAGCACGCCCCCCAACCCCCCTAGTTCACGCTCATGCCTTCACCGATAAGGGAGATTGAGAGGGGGGGAGTGAGGGAGGGAGAAGGGGAAGGGGGCGAAAGGAATTCTTCTAGGCAATTCATCCCTTGTCTATTATATTGATAAACAGGGCCAGATTGGAATGATTTCGAGAGGTGGGTAGCAGGTCTTTGGTGCTGCAAAGATATATATATACATGTAATATCATATGAATCTCATTAGCATGAGATCTGCTACATCATCAACGATGCAACACTGAAACTGAAATATCTCTGGACGTCTTTGAACTTTATATCAAGGGCAAACTCTTAATCTGAAGAAAGATTGCCATCACAAAGAAATCTATGATTACGGTATAGCATGTAAAGATGCGATTGTCAAGGCTTGTTAAACCCGCAGTTGCCCAGTATTTGGTTATCCACCTATCCGTGAGAATGGCTCTCTAACCTATCATTCTTATACTCGCTTTATCTTCACAATAAAAAGTCAAAATCTTCATAAATTTGGTATCATATTAAAGTGGAGATTTCAGGCTTTCTTGTGATATACACAAATCTCAAGGCCCTTAAACATATGTTCCCATTTGAAGAAACAGGTCAAATATAAATAATATTATATAGCCACACTCATAAGTTAATTACCTAAGTCACGTTTTGGGGCAAAGTGAGTTCATACTATTACTACATGTATACATGTATATAGATTTGTCTCAGCCAGTTGCACGATGTGGCAGAGTGTATTTATATAATTTTTTACTAAATAACTGTCAAATATAATATGTCAAACTGTTTTATTATACAACTGTTGATTGCCGAAATAAACAGATGTTTGCTGTTTACCAGAAATGACCAAAAATTACTTAGGCACTTATCTTATGAGTGTGACGATATGCAATGCTATCTGGCCTAGAACCTGCCATGGTCAGCTTATAAACAAAATTTGCAATTAGAAATTTGCCCTTCAATAATCTGATCCAACTACATAAAAAATAAAGTCTTTTTCTAGCTCCCAAAGAACGGATTCTAAGCTAGAGAATAACATTTTTTCATTTCCATGGTAATCCATTTTCTTTATTAGGGCTGATTGTTAGATATTGAAAAATAAAATAAAATAAACGATGTCTAAATTAATGTGAGTTAGCCTGAATGATAATTTTTTTTATTTGAAATCCCACACTCTCATTCAGTTTTCTGAGAAAGATTACAAGCCTCTGCCAAGTGAAGAATATACAATGGATAAAAACTCCAGTAAGTTGATGGGAAATTACTTTTACTTTTTATGCTTCATGAAAAAGATAATTTGTTGTTTTAATTGCTTTTGTATTTCCTGCTTGCAGCAGAAATAACATTGGTCATTGTTTCTGCAGTTATTAGAAAAAGAATTAATCCCAATGTGATAGTATTTCAAAATCGTCGGTGTCGCAAGCATTGCACTTAAGTCGAATGCTAATATGTTGGATTTAAGTGCAATGCTTGTGACAGCGACGAAATGCTGTTTCAGATAAAAATAGAGTATCATCTGTTGAAACTCTTTTATGCTTGACGGCCAATGAGAGGGAAATTGATTGTTGGTGAATGACAATTAAGTCATGTATGGTGTAGGAAAATTGTCAGTTGCTTTGATTATTGGTCAGATCAAAATTACTTTTATGTTTTTAGACTGTCATAGAAAAACCCCTTATGTTATGTTTGCTGTTCATTAAGGAAAGGCACTCCAAATGTTACATTGATAGAGAGATATAATGTGAAAAAATTATTATAATAATAATTAAAAGGAAGAGGATTTTTAAATGGAAGAAGAGAGGGAGAGTCTTATTAGAGATGAAGGTTCCCACAGTGGAAAAGTCTTAATTCAAATTTCTTGGGAATGGATGAAAACTTTAAATTATCCGAATTTGAATTAAAGGAAAGAAACCAGGAAAAAGTGCTCCTTTTCAGGGAGATGATGGTATTGGTAGTGATTTGATCTTACTGAACTGAAACTATCTTCTTTTTCCAATTCGAATTAAACAGCTGACCTAAGACATCAATGATTTAGATCTAATGCCTGTGCAAGATTCCATTATTAATGTAATGAAAGGCAATGAGCCTTTTGTAAGAAGTTGGAATATAATTTATTGATCAATGCCTAGCCTGGCCTGGACTTCAGATTGACTCCACATCTGTTCATTAGGCCAATGCTCCAGTCTACATTGTAGTGGGCTAGACTATGCCTACACTACTGCTATAGTATGTATGCATCCAAAATGCATTATATTATTTATATTTATTGATCATAAGAGAAATATTATATTGAGTTTTGGATGCAAATAGCGGACTCGAGCAAGGTTATGCAATATTCTAAGATGATTACAACTATGCTGACATTGATTTGACAGTAACTCTGACTGGCTTGCCTCTAATCCTGTTACAGTCTCTTTTTAATCCCATCCCCACCCATTACTCACCCATTCTAGTTGAAAATTTTATTACAGAAATGTACTGGTTTAGGCCTAGTGTGGTGCTGGGTTAGTTCACATTGTAAATATGTCTTGAAACAGACTCAAAATTAAAGTTTCAATTTCCATGGAATTGCTAAATTGACTTCGAATTATATGAATTGACTGGGTATTATAATTCAAATTATCCATCTGAATCTGAGCGTTGCAAAGACAAATAAGCAAAATTCAGATTGTGCTATTTCAGTTTCCGAGGTTTTCACGTGCACCATTACTCACAATTTCCATTAATCAAGCCAATAATTTAGGTTTCTAATCTAAGATTGCTCTTTGAATTTGAGTTGATTTATTGGTGTGGCTCTTAATAATGTTGATTCTAAATTTCCCCATAATAAATGTTCCATGTAATCAAGGTTTCCGTAATTCATTATGGGAATTCTAAACATATTGCAGGTTACTATAAATTATTAAAATGTATTATTATTAAAGTGCTTATAAATAAATGCTTCATATCATTGCATAATTCTCTTTTCTCTGACAGTTTCAAGTGTTCAAGGAAAATTCAAGAACAAGGTGGAAAAGATAGCCATGTTATTAACCAAACGAGACGACCTCTGAAGATATTTGCCATTAGAACTTTTCTATTTTCTTCCTGATTTTTTAAGCCATAAGCCTTACTTGATACTAAATAGGATTATTCATATTCTGTAAATTCAACAATCATTTTTACCTGTAACCTGTCAGCATTGTCACTTGTGATGGCAGCCAACAATGTTGATGGCTTAACAATTTCCCGCCATCGGCCCGTCTTCTACAATTTGGTAGAGAAATGTTGCATCCTGAGTTTTGTGATGGGTTTGTTTGTTTTGTTTTTGTCCTTGTGCAAAATTGATGGTCTGCTTCCTTTTTCTATTATCTTCCATATTTCCCTGCATCACTGTCTTCATAGGAAAAAGATTTTATTCTTAACCGGATCCCTAAAATATCCTAATTTCATTTGTTGATAATTAATACTAGTAATTATTTGACTGTTTAATTCTTCCAAAATGCTTTTATTCGTTCTTTTATCTTTGTGGCTTGTTCGCAGTATCTGTCGAAAAAACTACATTTCTGCTGCAGTTGTTGTTGGTCAGTTTTTGTCAATTTTTCTGATGGTCCACTTCTACTGAAATTATGAAATAATTAAATATTTAAATTATAATATTGTCACTTTCTCATGTATTTGTTCACAGTTGGTATTGGAATGCATATTTCACATTTGAAAGAAAAGTTGAGAGAATAATTTGTATTTGAGGTGTTTTTGGGGCTTTATTTATTTATTTATTGTTGTTTTTTTTCTTTCATGTAAAAAGAGTAGGCCTACCCGGAAGTGGCAATGAAAGATCATGTCCGCATGTCAGGAGAGCCCTGATATTGATTCATCAATTTCTTAACAATTTGAAAAGGGAGTGTGTAGATTATTTGTTGACTGCATGACAACTGCTATCTCCCTCTCTATTATGACAGACTGTGAATAGTGTGAATGTAACTTGAATGTTTCCTATATTTGCCATTATCTGATCCTTTATGTCCCCAACTTTTATTTGACTTTTGAACTTATCTGTTGAATTTCATTTTAATAAGACTAAGACATTTTGGGTACAGTATCGTACTGCATGGAAAAGGTAAAGCTAGTTAATTGATTTAGCAATATGACCCCAGTTGGTGAGTGTAAGTTTTGTATGTTACATAGTAGATGCAGTCCATTGAATTTGGAGACAAAATGATATTGATACTTATATTATAATGTAGGCCTATTACTAATGCACATTTTTTTAAATTTACTGTTATTTCATTACTTTATAAAACATTGGAATGGATCCTTTGACCAACATCACCTTCAAGTAAAAGTTTGATTGACATAAGCCATAAGCTATCGATTCTAAGCCTTCTATTACATTTTTTAAGTCCTGACAATACTGACATGACATTGTCCATCTGATTCATAGACAGTGATGGTAGATCTGTGTAATGAGACTACCAGGAATACACTTAAGATGATTGTTATGTTATAGGTATCTAAAGGTGCTTTGTCATTTGGGCAGATGGATGAAATACAGTTAGGCCCTAAAGTATCAACATATATGATTACGTAAGTGTACAAATGTGAACATCTTCTTCTCATTGTGGTGAAAACATCAAACCTATTTTAGTTACCAGGAAAAAGAACAATATGAAATATGATATTTTTACTAATTAATAAACAAGCCCCTCATCTTGTTTTACCAATCAGCAAATTGATATGTGGAAACATCATCAATGTTGCTTCTTTCCCCTTATCCTGAGAAATTAACTACATGTACTAAGAGTCAAAAATTTATGGATATTGCTTGAGTTTGAGTGTCATTGTAACCTCGAATTAAGAATCTGAACTGGAGATAGAAAGGACCCAAGTTTAATTCCTGGTAGGGAGGTTATGTTGAGTCTTAGGGAAATACTCTTTACACAATTTACACCCATCTTCCCCATCCACCTTCTGTGGTATAAAATAAACAGGACATTAAGATGCTCTAGGCAGAGCCAGATCTTGAAATGTCAGTAGGTATGCAAGAGGATGTGAGTGTAATGTTGAAAACAAGCATTCCATCAAGATTTTTTTATAAATGTTCTCACTTGTGATTGCTAAAGTACATGATAATGTTGATATTAATGATTGATATCTTACTGTTTTTGAGGGGGGGAAAGTGTGTTTGTAAATATATGAATACATCTATGAGTGATTAAAAGTGATAATGAAATATTCCATGTGTTTTCAATTTCTGTTCTTCAATATCATATACATATATATATATATGTGAAATTTTCAACATATGCGTCAAACTTAATTTTCATTGAGATGTTCAATCCTTTGAATGTAAACTGCTGTACTTTTCAGAATCAAAACATGTAGTAATCTCATATGTAGTCTATACATGCATTAAAGCCATTCTGAAAAGTACATGCACACTGGGACACAGAGATAATGACTATCTTAAGAAACCCAATCCAATTTTATTTCACCGTTCTAGTTCTAGGAGTTTTTTGTCTTAGATTACTGAGAAATATCCATTTTGTATAGATAGGGTGACCATAGAACCCCCTCAGCTCAAGCTCCATGGTGATCATAGCACTCAGTTGGTACAGTAGTACATGGCTATAGCGGGACTTTTGGTTTCTGAAGAAAAATCCCGCTGTAGGCATGCAAAGGGGAATTATCTGAAAAAATTCTAAACCCACATGATTTTTTAAATTCTTCATGTCCTGTGGTCTGGAGACGTTTTCTGTTTGGTTTGAACTGTCCTTACTGATATCCGACATAACGGCTTCCTTGTCTCTCAAAAAAGTATAAAGAGTTCCAGAGGAAATGTGATCCCTGCATATTTGCGCATTAGTGTTTACTTTCTTATCAACTTTGTTGATTATCTCTGCCTTTAATTAGAGAGAAAAGCATTTCCTTTTCTCTTTAACTTTAATGGAAGCCATCTTTTCCTTGCTTTTGTTGCTTGTGCTGTCTAGGCCTAAACACGTAGGCCTTTCGTACTGGCACTGTAGAACTGGTGAAGTGGACCTGTGCGCATCAATGGTCGCAAGGAATCTGGAATCAGAATCACATACTACACGCTCTCCTCTTTTTACTTTTTTTGCTAAGACAAATCACTTTCAAAAGTGGCTCGCATAGGCTATAATACGTCTCTCCACACCATCTCTCTCTGCCGCCTGCTTCACCTCACTCTTCAATGGACTGGCCAATCACAACGCCCCACCGCTGACGGCTGTTTGGAGCTCGCCTACGCCACCCACCCCATCCCCAAGTACCATTAACTAAGCCTAGAGCTCGCTCGATCTCTCCCACTGTATCCAAGACCAAGCACAGGTAATAGAGTTTACATAATAATAGTAAAAAAAAAAAAGAGGACTCTGGTAAGGTGCCGCTATAGCCGTGTACAACTGTACTTGTTAAGGCTTCAAAGTTATCTATTTTTTTAGTAGGCTACATTGTACCATTGTCAAAACTATCAGCCAAATGGCAAAATTAATGATTTACGCAGCCACATTATTCACAAGTGTCAAAATTATTTTTTTAAGGTAACTCTTACACTGTTTTCAATTTCAAGATGAAACTATTATACACCATAGCAAACATACCATTACAATATATAACTTATAATACATTTATCCATAAAGTAAAGAGAAGAATGGTGCTTTAATATGGTGAAAATAAGAGATTGTAATCCTTGCTTTTGAGCATTTTATTTTCATCATGCTCAAGTTTCAACCCTCCAAGGTGTAAAATGATGAAGGCATGGAATATTTTATCAATGGCAATATATAATTAATATATACATTTATTACGTATGCAAGCTGATAGGGCCTCTAAAGTAGGAGCTCCAGTATGCTTCCAAGAGTTGAGATAGTTAAAATAGAGCAACAGGTTTGACCGTATGAATTGGCTTACTGGGGGGATGGGGGAGAGATGCAGTAGAACACTGATATAAAAAAAAAACCCGGGCAAGAATAATAGTTATTTATATAAGTAATTCGTTATTTCAGTCAACCTCTATACGCATACATTTAGTCAGTCCCACCCTCCCAACTTTTTCACACATTATTCATGTCAATGTTTTCCCTTTCCCAATGTCCCAGTTTCGACTTCCTCATCTTCTTACATGATGGCTGAAATTCAGCCGACCTGACATTAATGAAGATTGTATCTTCACCCGATCCTTCAGCACCGTTGACAACCACGACTTCGCCATATTTTTCTTGCAGATGTCAACTTTCAGTATTTTCCCCACTGTTCACTTCCCGTAGTACTTACATGTTGAAGTCCAACGAACAGGACATTCGCTTTTTGGAACTCATGTTTACCGACTAATTATGACTGAAGTACAATATTTGATAGATCTAATCTTAATCAAATAATATCAATGGGAGAATCAATGTTACACACCCCAACAACGCCACGTGAGAGAGATGGGGAGGCCTAGCCTCTGCCTGGCTACCAAAGAGACCATACTCTATGAACCACGGGTGCATGAGTCACGATCGATAATCTAATTTTAGTTCTTCGCGGCTAACGATAATAATATTAATAATTGCTCTTCAGGAGCAAGGCGATGCTGACTTATACTATAGTAGGCTAGCCTACTTGTTCCTTGTTCCGGGGGGCCGTGGAATTTACACTAAGGGCTGGTTCATTATTTCAGTCGCAAACAAAGAAGAAAAAAAGGCTTGTGGGCAAGAACACCTGTTTTTTATCGCTTGTTCGTTACAGGCGTAAAAAATCTATTGAAATAAAGAGGGGAAAAAATGGGGCACAGATAACCGTTCGCTGTTTCCATCAACTTGATTCAAGTGTGTTCGTTATGTGTGTACTACTGTACTGGTATTTGAATAATTGCTGAGATTTGGCTAACATCTTGTAAATCTAAAAAGATTACAAGGGATCAATGGAGAAATAATCTCATATGTAGTCTATACATGCATTAAAGCCAGCATCAAACTAGTGGGCTATATAATATA
The DNA here is from genome assembly GCA_032466395.1 of Aegires albopunctatus. NCBI lineage: Eukaryota > Metazoa > Mollusca > Gastropoda > Nudibranchia > Aegiretidae > Aegires > Aegires albopunctatus. The sequence goes on along the minus strand of JASKDV010216932.1, from coordinate 1,367 downwards.
ATATAGATACATATCTGCCAACCAAAGAATGAAATCATAAAATGGCCTCACCTACCTGAATGTCCATATCCCAAGACAAAAAACCCAAACTGTGCAGTAATGAACATGTGGTGTTTGTTGGTTAAGCTTTGAACTTTGAACCTTGTATGATTGTTATTTGTTGGTAGTGGGGGGAGTGAGTGCGCATGCCGCTTGCGCATGTCAGGAAGCATGGTGAATTGGCGTGACGGAAGGAAAGCGGAAGTTCGTACGTTGTGAAGTTTTAAATTAAGTTGTTCAAGTAGATCTAGATCTAGTAAAGAAGAAGTGTTACGCAATTTATAATAAACTACAAGCTATTTCGGCGATTTTTAACGATGGCTAGCAAGGTTAGTGACATGGTTAGGCCTTTCACGGGGGATGGTGACGTTGTAGCCTGGATTCAGAAGGTGAAGCTAGTAGCTCGGCTGCAAAAAATTAAAGAACTAGCCACCTTTTTGCCCCTATTTCTTGAAGGAGATGCTCTTGCGTTATACTTGCAACTCAGCGAGAATGATCAAAGTGATGCTGATGTCATCGAACGGCGTTTGCTTGAGGCATTCACAGATAGTCCGTTCATATCGTACACCAAGCTGAACGGCAAGCGGTGGTCGGGAGAGCAAGTGGATGTGTATGCCAATGATGTTAGGCGATTAGCGACATTATCGGGGTTCAGTGGTGATGGGCTGGAGAGGACGGTGAAATTGTCCTTTGTAAATGGGTTTCCCGATGACATCTCGAGTGAGTTACAGCACACAAATGTGTTTGAAAGGGAGATGGGTGAGCTTATTTCGAGAGCCAGAGTCCTGACAGCCAACAGGAAGGTCCGTGCGGCTGCATCGGCCACGCCCGTTTATTTGGGCCCGGCAAAACAAAAACAAGAAGTCTCAGGCATTAAAATAACAGATAGGGAAGGTGCCAGTGCATTTAGAGGCTTGTGTTTTCATTGTGGAGGTCCTCATATGGTGCGGAGTTGTGATAAGAAGTTAAAAAGTGTTGTTTGCTTCAAATGTAACAAGACAGGACATTACGCTAGCCGTTGTAACACTAATAATGGTCAGGGAAACGAGACATGGGTGGCTGGTGCGCCAGCAGCTACCCAACCAGAGTAATGGCGCATGAATTGCCTGTTATTGATGTTTCAGTTGGTGGGAGAAAGGTTAAGGCGTTGGTGGACAGTGGTTGTATGGTAACGGTTGCCAGTGTTAGTGTTGTTGGAAATTGCGATGGCGAAAGTTACATGGTGGCTTTTGACGGTTCCGTGGTGAAATGCCAAGGAAAGCGCGAACTATTTCTCGATGTGCGAGGTGTTAATATAGTGGTGAATGCAGTGATATCTCAAAATGTGC
>JASKDV010216921.1:0-10018 GCA_032466395.1 Aegires albopunctatus | reverse complement strand
AACTCAAGTGTCATTTGTATGAATGGGGTAACTCAAGTGTCATTTGTATGAATGGGGTAACTCAAGTGTCATTTGTATGAATGGGGTAACTCAAGTGTCATTTGTAAGAATGGGGTAACTCAAGTGTCATTTGTAAGAATGGGGTAACTCAAGTGTCATTTGTATGAATGGGGCAACTCAAATGTCATTTGTATGAATGGGGTAACTCAAATGTCATTTGTATGAATGGGGTAACTCGAGTGTCATTTGTATGAATGGGGTAACTCAAGTGTCATTCGTATGAATGGGGTAACTCAAGTGTCATTTGTAAGAATGGGGTAACTCAAGTGTCATTTGTATGAATGGGGTAACTCAAGTGTCATTTGTATGAATGGGGTAACTCGAGTGTCATTTGTATGAATGGGGTAACTCAAGTGTCATTTGTATGAATGGGGCAACTCAAGTACCCCACGTATCATAGAGTGAAAAAATCATTTTAGATCTATTCCTATTCGTATGAATGGGGTACTCAGAAATCCCATCACATTTCATAATGAGAAAAAACAATACGTATCCAAATATTTTGAATGGGGTGAATAAGGCGTCACATTATTTGCAATAAATTCTGCATACCCGTTGAAAAAAATTTTTTTTGAGGACTGCTGAAAATGTTGCATTTAACGCATTTCATAACAAATAAAAACAACCTCAGGGGTAACAAAAGTAGCCCACACGTACGGTTAGCGTTAACCAAGCTGTTAAAGTTACAAATCCATAAATGTTAACTCTCTTCACTTTCCAAAAGCCTTGTACATTATTACCAGTCCAAAATTAAAGCAGATTGAAGATAGACCTGTGAAAAAAGTCGTACTTGTAAGTTCCTTAAAAGTACTCAAATTTCTTCAATAGCTAGTTGGTTACAAGAGCTCAACGTTAATTCTGGTCTATAAGTCTGAAAACGTGGAATCATTGATTGTGCTATGAACAAGATTTTAGTTTGATAGTATTGGGCTTACTCTCCAGTTTCTCCAACAATGAAAATGATGACAACAACAACAACAAGGATAAATGTATGTTGATAGAGCACCTGACATTCACTGGAAAAAAAAAAAAAAAAATCCATTAAATGCTTTGGTGGAATGAGAAAAAATTATGTTGTAAACCTTTTCCTTTTAACTCAACATTGAGATCAACACTACTGTCACGATTACCTTGAATCAACCGAGTCAAATACTGATGTCACATTAATACCAAAGACACCAGTTGAATGGGTAGACAAATATGTTAACGGACAGTCAGTAAATTCATATTTAATTTATATCTTTTTAAAGTCAATTATTTATATTTTTCACATTGTGCAATAACCACCATAAATCAATTATTTATATTTTTCACATTGTGCAATAGCCGCCATAAATCAATTATTTATATTTTTCACATTGTGCAATAGCCAGCCATAAATCAATTATTTATATTTTTCACATTGTGCAATAGCCAGCCATAAATCAGAGTTTTTGCATTATGACTGACAAGGGAGTTAATAGTGGATGACAAGGGAGTTAATATCTTATTATATGAAATGATTCATGTTTAAATGTATCTCTCTGATCGGGAAAACCATTTTTAAAATGTCTTCACCAGTTGACGGTCAATGGGGACGGTGGTCTTCATGGGGATCATGCAGCTCTTCTTGTGGACAAGGAACTCAGGAACGCTTCCGTCAATGTGACTCTCCAACCAGTCAATACGGAGGAAAAGCGTGTCCAGGAGAAGAAACCCAACATCAAGCGTGTGAGATCAGAACTTGTGCAGGTTCGTCGTTTATAAATCTCTTACAAATTCAAAGTTCAGACTAAGAGAGAACTCGTTAAGATATTTATGTGCTATAGTTACTAAACCCTTCTGATTATTGGTTTATATTAACAAGTTCAATGAGATTAACGGCACCTTTCTTTACAAATTGAGACATGGAATAAAGGGGAAGAGTGTTGAAAGAAGAACAGCAAAATAAAAAAGTGTGGCTTGGTTATAGAGATAAATGAAAATGATTGTCTATGTCCAACCCAAGGTGACGGGTTTGGTAACCGTAGCATCATTTTGATAGCATGGAAGTTGAGCCGAAAAAAGTAGAATATGGTTTTTAATATGGTTTATTATAAATGGTGAGAAGGAAAAAGAAAATTGATAATCGTAGTTAAATGAATAAAAAATTCAAAGAAAACCACGAGATGAGTTTAAAGTCTGCATAATTTCAAGTTGAGATTCTATAGACGGATAAGGTAACGAAGATTCTGGAATTTAGAAGTATCCACGCATACCATCAGTCATATATTTATTTGAAATAATTTGTGTATAATTCATTTTTACATACGTGCAGTCGATGGAAATTGGGGATCCTGGGCTGCCTGGACGTCTTGCAGTCAGTCATGTGGTGGAGGCATCCACTTAAGACGCAGGCGGTGTGACAATCCCCGACCTCAATACGGAGGACTCCACTGTTCTGGAAGTGACCTGCAGCAAGACTACTGTAATAATGAACCGTGCCCCAGTAAGGGAACTTTCTTATAACCTTCAAACCATATCAATTAGTTAACAAGACACAAAAGAGCTCAAAGTATTAAAATCGCATGTAGATTTTCCCGTTATTTTCCTTTGTAATGTTATGAAACTTTATTAAAAGTTTTGTACATCAAAACTTGATTTATTTATTTCCTGTTGGAGTTTTTAAGGAAATAGGTAGAGACAACGGTTAACTCATTCAGCGCTACCCCTGGCAGCCAGGCAGGTGCTCAGATACTTCCACTTTTGAATTGTACAGTGCGGTTCACACACAAAACCCAGTATATTCTTGTCGAAGGATTGAATGAGTTAAGACGGGGAAAGCGAAATGTGGTCCTTTTTTGTATTTTGTTCTTCTTCTCTTTATTCCTCTAGATTGTTTGTTAATGTTTATTCAATTAATCTATCTGTAATTAACTCTTTTTACAGTTCAACAATGTGGTTTCTGTTTATGTAATAAAATGCAATAACGTGTTTAGAAAATGAATTTCAGCACCAGACCTACCGTGCTTGATTTCTGTTTTATAACAAATCGTACTACCGAACATTATCATTTCCTCTGACTCATCGTTTCCACCCTTTCCCATCGCTAGTACACGGCAATTGGGGGGCCTGGACCCCATGGGGTGAATGTAGCCTTTCCTGTGGCGGAGGTTTGTGGAAGAGATTTAGAACTTGTAATAACCCAGCCCCTTCGGAGTCAGGACGACCTTGCACTGGAAGTGGAGAGGAAAATGGAAGCTGCAATAGCCATAGCTGTCCTGGTAGGAGATTTGGTTTTGTGTTTTGCAGATTGATTGTTCTTCGTTTTGTTTTTGTGTAATTTTTTTAATTAGGGATGGGTAGGAGCATAAACTCTTAAACTAGAAGGGACTTCCGGTTACTGGAAAAAAAAGAAAGAAAGCTTATTTTTCTGGAATTAAGACATTTTCTCTTTCCTTTAAGAATCTTTTCTTTTTATACTAACACATTTATAAAAGATTTGAAACAAAAGCCAATTCAATTTCTATCCTTAAGTTGATGGTCATTTTGGTGAGTGGTCAGACTGGTCATTATGTTCAGTGACCTGCGGCCAAGGCCAGAGAAAGAGGTTCAGAGAGTGCATTCGACCAGCACATGGAGGTCGTACTTGCCGTGGTGATACAACTGAAATCATTCAATGCACAATGCAAATTTGTTATTGTAAGTAGGCTAGATGTTTGATTTTGTTAGGACGTAATACTGATAGCATAATTTGTTACATTAATTTAACGAAATTGAAATAGGTTAATGATCAATGACCTTTCATTGAAGTACAGAATGTCTGTCAGTCACAGGTTTAGAATTTCATTTCATTTTAATCATTCCAATTAAGTCAAGAATTTTTTCATTTGTCAAAGGATTTTTTACTCAATCTAACGATCAGAATTTTCAGAACTGTGATAACAAATTTCTTAAATAGAATTATTTGAGGTTTATTTATTAATTTTATTTTATTATTTATGATTAAATTTTTGTTTGTTTCTAGTATTACCCACCATTGCACAAGGAAACCTGATTGGTTACATAAACTCTATTGACATCCCCGACTCTACCATTGAAGCGACGATGACTCCATCTTTAGACGGAACGGCTTCTCATATTGAAGCTGTCGTGCATAACGTTCCTCCAGCAGCAGGTATAACCTTTCATCAAACATATTATCATGACTAATAGGCTAATCACCTGTTCTCACCTTAGTTTTTACTATTATCATGACTAATAGGCTAATCACCTGTTCTCACCTTAGTTTTTACTATTATCATGACTAATAGGCTAATTACCTGTTCTCACCTTAGTTTTTACTATTATCATGACTAATAGGCTAATTACCTGTTCTTATCCTATTTTTTACTATCTCTTTAGAATTTCTTTCCCAGTTTTTCCTAGTCCAACACTTAATGTTTACTTAATATACACATTTTAATTGCAGAAAAAGCTGGCATTTTTCTATTATTATGCTACAAAAAGAAGGAATTATATTTAGAAGAAAACTATATTCAACAAATATTAAATTATGGATTCAATCATCCTCATCATCATCATCATCATTGTCATTATCATACCATCATCATTCTCCTCTTTCTCTTCATCATCATATGAATCATCATCATAATCATCATGATCATCGTAGTTACCTCATTTTAAAAATCATACTATATTATTCTCTTGTTTCCATTGTCATCAAGCCAATCACATTCAGCATCTCATCTCGTTACTGACCCCTGTGTATTGGACAACGGCCTTTGAACTTCAGGGAGCAGCTAATGGATATACCCTGACTGGTGGAGAGTTCATGAGAGAAGTTCAAGTTGTCTTTGCTACCGGTAAAACTTTGACCATTATTTAGTATTAAGAACTTTTTAAGCTCTACTTCAAAATTCATGACTTTTCTTCTATGCTTTTTATTTTTTCATCTTTTGACATTTTCCCCGGTGAGTTTATAAAAACTCTAAAACAGGGGATGATTTATTTTCGTTGTTTTGTTTTTAAAATGATCTTAAAAGGTTGAATATCAACAAATGAAATGATAGAATCTGGGCTTGCTACCCATAATGCTTTGTTACCCATAATGCTTCGTTTCAATTGTATGCTTTTAGCTACATTGTTTATTTCCAATATTCAGATACAATAAGATTACCCAGAATACAAGAGATGGTTTAGATATTTAAGAAGAACGTGAAGAGATTTCTTTTTATGGTAAAAATTTATCAATGGTTCTTGTGGGCATATAAAAAGAAAAGAATGTTCATTTTCCCCTTTAGTTCAAACTTAACTTAAAACTATTGGAATCTGCTCAGTTTGATATTCCACTTATTAACGACCAATAGGTTTATTTTGTTGCTTTTTTCCTGATGGTACCAATTAATCAATGGAGATTCAGTCCATATAGAAATTGAATGCTATTTCATCATCAATTTCATTGAATTTAAGAAAATGTGTCAAAAAATCTATTATGTTTTCTGCAGGTGAAATTTTAAAGATGTCTCATTATGCAAATGGGGTGGATCAGAACGGGGTGCTCATTTTTGATGTTATCATCCGGGGGGACGTTCCTGAACTAGGTGTTTTGGATAACGTACATTTGGCGCCGTATCATGAGGAATATATTCAGACCGGACCAGGTAGGATAGAAAATAGTTGATTCAGGACGCTTGGGCAATAAGCATTTCTTAATCAAGCTTAAAACACCTACGATAAGACAATTATTTAAAAACTATTTTTCTGTCTCTGTAGTGCACAACAAGATTTCAATTTTTTTAATGAAAGATAAATAGCGATGGCTGAAATTATTACTATGGAATTTAAGCGTTAAAAAAAATTCATTCTTTATACAAATTTAAAAAGGTGATTTCTATCCCTCTTACTTCGATAAACAAGAAGAACGAGAACAAGAAATTAGATAACGGAGAAAGAGGAAAAGTAGGAAAAGTAAAAAAGAAATGAAGAAAATGAGGAAGAGAAGGCTAACAAGAACAATGACGATGATTAATGGTTATGTAGATCAAACTCCATTTGATTGTTTCAGGAACCATTTATGCCCACTCATCCCGAATGTTCAGTGCAGATGAATTCACGATGCCTTATGCCTGGAATCACACCATCACCTATGATGAAACTCTCGGCCAGATGCCTTTCCTAGTGCAATCATTGAACACTAAAGGACATCACGTTGAAATATTACCTGGACAAAAATCAGTAAAGTTTGTCATCGAAGCTTCTATTGGACCTGGTAAGATTTTATGAGAGATAATAAATTTTCTTCTCGCTTGAATTAATAAAGTGTTGTTTTGTAATGAATGGTGAAAAGATTTGAAGTTACAGCTCATGAGGTTCTGAATGATTTCAACCTTTTATTTATCATGGTGAAGAAAGGATTTGAAGTTACAGCTCATGAGATTCTGAATGATTTCAACCTTTTATTTATCATGGTGAAGAAAGGATTTGAAGTTACAGCTTTATGGTTAGAATTTTTCTTTTTTTTAAAATATGTTTTTGTTCTCTAATTTTAGTCAAATGAAAATAATGTATATATTGATAATATGATATTTATCATATTAAAAACCATATATAATGTGATTATGATATTATTTCAAGGTAACCCAAATATTTCCCCATACAATCCGTATAAGAAGACACTACGATATATTTCATATTAAAATGATAACGTGGCTATAACATTGTTCGCAGGTAACCCAAGCAACACGTGTCCTTCAGGGTTTGTACACAACCAGCAGAGTTCTTATTGTCAAGGTAAGTTCTTTACCTTCTCCAAACTTCTAACTTTAGATAGAAAAGAGTGAATTGATCGCAAAAGGAGGAGGGTGTAGAACAAACAAATTATTAAGTTATCTGTTCGGAATGAATTATTGCTTTTATCATATCAATATATTTTTAATTACTGTCAGTCTCTTTAAAAATAAGAATAAAATAAAATAAAAATAATAATAAAATAAATAAAAAATAATAAATAAATAATAAAATAAATAAAATAATAAAATAAATAAATAATAAAATAAATAAAATAATAAAATAAATAAAATTCCACTTATTCATCACCGAAAGGAAATTTGTCTTTTGGTAATTACCGTCACCGAGCGTCAGCCGTAAGAACAGCGCCGCAAACGTTGTGTTTTATGGATTCAATAAACTTTTTTGTCTTTCCTCGTATGTGATTGTATCAATTTTAGATCAAGATGAATGCTTGCTAGGAAACTCTTGCAGTCACAAATGTCATAACAGTCCTGGCAGTTTTGCTTGCTCCTGTCCATCTGGATTAATACTCATGTCCGATGCAAGAACTTGTCAAGGTAAATGTCATTAAATATATCTGTTATTTTTAATGAAGGTAGAAGCATCTCTTTTTCTCTGTCTCACTGTACCTGTTTCTGTCTGTCTGTCCCGTCTCTCTCTCTCTCTCTCTCTCTCTCTCTCTCTCTAATATGGATATGATATTCAGGTATATCAAAAAAGTTACAGTGTTCAACCATGTATATAGGAGCTCAATATTAATACAATAATATAGGTTAATTATTATTATTCACAGCTACAACGTTGTTTCTTCTATCGTAGAATCTTCTCTATTCAATAATCTCTTAGCTGCTCTGTTGTATACTCCCGAGGAAGTGGTAAAGTATTTCTAGTTGAATAGGCCTGCGGGGGAAGGAATCGGGACAATAATGGATAATTCGTCGAGTTTCACCAAGACACGTAGATATGCACAGCTAAGCTATCTTTATAAAATCGCCTTATTCTTAAGAACGATCTCTTTCTTCTTAAGTTGAAGGCACTATCAGTAGAGCCGACCAGACGCTGTGTCGTCCATGCGTATGTGTTCTGAATCAGTACAGTATCAAACTCTCTACGAAGATGAAAATATAACGGCCTGTGGTTCTGACCAGCATCCTCTACGGAATTTATTCTTCGACTCTTTGCAGACGACACACAGCTGATGAGCTCCCACATGCGCAATGTTAGTCCCTCTTGAACATTCATCGGCAGGACAAAATCACATTGAAATCATGGCTTGTCATCAGAATGGACGATCAGCGATTACTAAAGTACCTACTGTTGGATGAACTGCGCTCCGGCAAGCGAAACCGCCGAAGGCCACGCAAAGGCTTTAGGCCTCGTGTCCACAGCATCCATACAGGCTGGATTTTAGTCTGGCCAGAAAAAGGAGATACAGGTAGGGGGACACCAATCGCAGAGAAAATTCCAACCGTTGCGGTCTGCCCGCTGTGTGCAAGGCAAGTGGTGAAGTATGATGCATACATTTTCTGTACGGTTTGTGGACGCTGTGGTCTCGATACATTAGACTGTGAAAGTGATTATAGCACATGCTGGGATTGACCCAAAACAGCTACAAAAAGAAGCAACGACTCAAAAGCAGTGGCGCACTCTGACCCAAGGAGCTCAATAAGCTCTCGAAGGGGAAAAAAATGCGTAAAGACCTTTCCAAAGGAGATGAAATCTGGCCATAGCTGTAAATTCCCCCAAACGTCTCGCTCAAGATCAGACTATTCATAGCCACTTAAATGTCCAACCCGGAAGAGTCAATACAGGAAAGAGTTATTGTTGAACATGAGGTACATTCCATCACCAACATTTCTTCTTTATTATGATGTTCTATCGCTTGGTACATCCGCCAATACGTCTCATTGATATTGCTTCACAATAGTTACATTGTGGATATAACGTTACTTTCAATTACGTGATGATATTATTTAATTCAGTCAGGATTCGCTAAAATGATAACGTTGTTTAAATTAAGCAGCATATTAAGAACACATATCATTATTGAGCCCTTAGCGATTTAGATGGGTTTCATGGCATTTTTTTTCTTCCGAAATATATAGAGATATAGAACACTGATGAAAGACACGTTCCTTCAGTATACTGAAAAATTATTGCCTAGAGCAGAGTACTCGTTTTACTCTTGATTACGTCGAGGAATATAGACGAATGAAGAGACTTTCTCAAAAACCTCAACATGGCGCCATACCGGGAATTGAATCCGTAAATCTTCGACCGCTACCTCACCATGTCTACTACCACTAGTCGATGATGCCCGTAGAATTAATTAGACGAAAGAGAATCCGTACGAGCCAAATGGTGCATCTCCAATTGAAGGCCATTATTATTATTTGGGAAATTTAGTAAGATAAGCTATTGCCACACAATTGGATGAAATAGAATCCGCACGAGCGGAAGTTGTACGGTCCCAATAAGAACTATGTCAATCGCAATTACAAGTTGGGTAAGTTAGCAATATCAATTGGGTCCACATCTGGTCTCTCAACAAACCAAATAGGTGAAGAGTACTTTCAGTCACATGATCATATTCGAATCAAGGGTAATTTTCTATGAATACTATGATGATGCTACTGTTAGATAGGAATGGGACACAATTGAAGGGCCCAATGGAAAGACTAACAAAAAGCCATTAGAGTTTTTTTTTTTTTTTAATGTTCGACTCAAACATAAAAAAATCAATCAAAACAATAACTAAATGGCACTGTTCAAGTCTAAGCCAAACATTTCTATCTAAACATTGAGATTTCACATCTGTAGACCTAAGAGGGGTGCTTAACATTTTTGTAGAACGGTCTAAATTACACATTGTCAAAATCCCTGAATAGTTCTTAGGAACGTTTTCCACTGAGCCCTTCAAATTTAAAAGAAAGCAACAATTATTTGTTCGATGGCTCAGTCGATGGGGCGATGGGTGTCTAAAACTAGTATTCCGAGTTCAGTCTCAGATCGTGGCAGAATGGATATTTTTAAAGGCTTTCCTGGTAAACCCGCCGAAAAGGTTGCTAGATATATTCAGATTCGATGAAAGTAGGACGGCTAGGGGATGCAATGGAAGACTCGATTATTCTTCATTATGCCGTATGCCTATCACATTTTAAATACACAATGTGCTACCTGATTTCCGACAAGTTGCAATGATCTCCTC
>JASKDV010216910.1:0-10018 GCA_032466395.1 Aegires albopunctatus | reverse complement strand
GGGAGGAGGTTTCACGTCAAAAGAGTGGGGAGTGGGGAGATGTACACTTGGTCATAATTTATCCAGTCAGGTCTGATCTCTTATTAAAATCTAAACGAAATTTATTTTAATTTCTCCATTAATTATTCCCACGTAATATGTCATTGCAACACGCGTATGTGGATATGAAAAAGAGAAAGAAAAAGTGGTGTCCAAAGTCATGCTGACCTTTGTAAATACTTTCATTTTAAACGTCAAAGAAACTAAAGTTATTTTGCTTTTTAATCCAGTCTACAATTAATTCAAAATCCAAATATACGTATGGCATGTCATTAAAAAGAATCTCTTCAATTTCGTTAGTAGATGCATGTTTGGATTTGCTATCGAAGTTTATCGAAGTAATCAATGTTTTGGTTTAATTCTTCTCTCTTTCTCAGCTTAATTTTCATGTTCTTTTACTATCTTATTGTTATTTTTAAAAATGTTAACAGCTCAAAGAATAAGTCTAGAAATAACCATCTTATAATATCGTAAAAGTAAAGTTCCTTTAAAATATTCTCATTCTGTTTTCACCATTCTCTTTCACAGCCTCACATAGACGATGGTAGCTCCTATTTAACCGGGGATCACAACGCCATCATACGAAAAGGTGAGAATATTATTACATTTTGATGTCCTGCATACATGGAACGTTCTCTCTACGTCATGATGCAATGTCCTTTAAAATGTGCTTTATACGTGAGGTTCTTTCTAAGAGAGGTCCTTTATAACGTAATGGCTTCATACATGTAATTATTATGCCTTTCAAAAATCTAATATTCATACATTGCAATTAATGTCTTTCTCATGAAAATGTCCCTTATTAACATTCTCCATCATACATGCAATTCCATCACAAATGTAATGAATGTGCTTCAAATGTAAAGGCTTGTATACGTATTGTTCGTGTTAACATACATGTACATTATGAAATTCGAAGTAATGTCCTTTTCATGTATGGTATCCTAGTATGCAGTAATATCCATTATACGTGTAAAGGCCCTAGTTATATAAAATTTGTCAGCTGAACGTTTTCGGAGATGAGGAGGAAACACAATACAATACAATATCAGGTTAAGGGCTAAATAGGCTGAACAACCTTTAAATGCCCTATTGAAGTCATTAAATATAATATACAATATAACAGGGGTAAAAATATCTAATATCATAAATATACATGATGTCATGGAACTCTCTATCCACGGCGTTTTTAAAAGGATTTATATTTTTCGCGCACTTAGTCTGAAATGTCAAACTATTCCAAGCATGTCCAGTAGTAGCGGGGAAAAGGAAAATAATAAAGCATCTTTTCATGAGAGGTTTTCTGACAAATTGGTGATAGCAAGTGTACACGAAAAAAAATATCCTGTCAAATATTTTGAAATATATGACAAATCTTTTGACAGTTTGATAATCGATGAAATCTAATGATCCCCAGAGCTTCGCACGGTTTTTGCAAAACACGTTTTGGGATAATTATGTTTTTGCTTCAAAGATCACGACGTCGTCTTCCGATTTTTTTCAATGAACGTGATAACTTTTAATAAAGCTTCTGATCCTGTCGTTTATCTAGTCACAAGAGAAAACCTTAAAAAAAGGGGGTTATGAATAATAAAAACAACGAATCTTTTACCCTCGTGTTAGCATCTCATAGCATCGTTATCTTTATAGACTTCATTGATCTTTATATATTATTCTTGTTATCTGCAACCAAAATATGTCCCCCTCTATCCGACTTCATTTTTCTCCCCATTGAAAGACAATAAAGATGAATGGCCTTTGCAAAATGTGGACTAAATTAGACACATTAAACGAAGTAAGAAGACTCCTAATTTCATCGCACTTAAAAGATTATAGGATTAAGATGTCCTTAAATCATTACTGTTGTAATTATAGAAATTTTGCCTTACTCGAGAATCATCTGCAGCTTGCTTGATAAGCTATTACAATGTTTTCCGAAAGGAACCCATAGTTAACCGTACATATCTGAATTTTGCGTTGGAATCTTTTGTCGTGGCAGTCTTTATGAAACAAGTCTGAAGCCGATAGAGAAAAAAGGAAGCTATACGGTTTTGAAAGTCAGCAAAAACTTCAAGACTGGTTGTTACTCGATGGTAACCTGATCTCGATAATACACACCCAAATCTGCCATCAATTGTTGGGACTCGTAGAGGATCATTATCATTTCGCTTTCTTCATAATAATCCACTCGCTCGTTTCCGGTTATCAAGGGAAGGAAGGAAGGGAACTGGGTACTGACCTGCCGAGGACAGGGTGGTCAGTAATAATAGCGAAAGTGAACTTTTCTCTCCGATTCGTAAATCTATACAGTAAATAGGATGGATATTACAGTCATGTAATGACAAACTTTACCGTTGTTCAATAGAAATGATTGATTTTTAATTGATAAAAAAACAAATCTCATTGTTAATGTCAGTTAGATAGAGAAACATATCAAACACGTGCGTATAATCATAAAAACAATAATCAAATGATAGAATAGAGGTACATGTAATACAAAGGTAGTATACTAATATAGTTTATAATATGTTTAGAATATAGATAGTCTGACAAAAACAAGCTGAACTAAGTCAAAGTAATGTTTAGATAATTTGGAGGAGACACCTCAATTAAAATGGTTGCATTATTAAAAATTGACAAGTTTTTGACAATTAATTTATAAAACCTATTGTCAATTGTGTATAGTCATTTATCAACATGAATTCGGGAACATATTTGCATGTACATGATGCATTCTAAGTGAAAAGATTGATATTTCCACTGATAATTGAATGGGGAAAAAAGAGGAAAAAAATGCATTGAATGCAACAAATACAGTTAAACGTCATCGTTTGAAATCTTCATAGGCAAGGAGGTAAATATTAAATAAACATTGTCACAAAACAAAACCATCTATTGTATTATAGGATGCATTCATAACGTCTTTATGGAAATTGTAATGTATTTAGGACTCTGAACAAAGTCAGTTATTCAATATTTATTAACGTGATTTCGATGAGCTCCGCAGTTAATGGATATTGTGTCCAGGCATATTTACCTCGTTCCATATTTCGCCCGGTTTCCTCTTAACTTAACAGGATCTTGATTTAAATTATCCTTTCTATTTTTTGGAGCGTACAAAAAAAAAAAAAAAGAAAAAAAAAAAAGAAAAAGATAAATAAAAGGCAAAACACCACAAAGAAAAATCCATGTTTATAATTCCTCTCGTAATACAAAGTAAGAATGAATAAAATCGAAATAAATATTTTCAACAAAGACAGTCGTGTGGTCTGAAGAAAAGATGTCTATCGAAAAAGGAGGTAATAATGAAGATTCTTTGTTGCAACAACGAAAATGCCTACAGGCAAAAAAGTGCTGCAATCAGCTTCTCTTTAATAATTGACTGAACATCAAACAGCAACACGATTTTTGGTTTGTATGGTTTTGTTACAAGAACATTGCACCTGCTCGTTTTTCCAGCCTTTTCCTTATGTTTTTATCACAATCTGTTTAAAAGCTCCGGTGAAGATTTTTCTTTGTGCTTCGCTGGTTGAACCTATCCGTAGGCTAAAATCCACCGCACAAACCTAAATAATAATACATCTAAAGAGACGACAATAACTTGTTATGAGAACTTGTGGAAATTATAATGGATGAGACTAAATGAACGGTTACATCGGAAAAAGGCGATGAGATGGATGTTTTCCAGGCGTAAACATCATCGTCCTTCTTTTAGAGTTCAGTCTTTTTGAGTTCATTGTCTTTTTGATAATTTCAGTTCCCATATGTTTGATACCTCCATTTATAATGATGGCGTAAAAAAAAACAAAAAAAAAACGACGATTATCTGACTTAATGAACCTAAACACATTCGACAATGTACTAGTATAAAGTATAACTATAATGTTATTATGTATGTCTTTGAATATTTAGGTCATGCACTCCTGTTATTTTATTATCTTGAAGTCATTATGTCATTGTTGAAATTGAAATAACCGTTGACAAAGTAGGAAGACAGTTATATCATTATCGTTGTTATGATTATCATAATTGTTCCTTTTATTAAAAAAGGATCTCTCTCTCTCTCTCTCTCTCTCTCTCTCTCTCTCTCTCTCTCTCTCTCTCTCTCTCTCTCTCTCTCTCTCTCTTCATTTATATGCCCTCCCCAATTCCCCGCCCCAATACCCCTACTCGTTCTTATCCTTAAGCCACCCAGGCCTGTAGTGTTAGAACTTGGTTCTATCTCCAAACCTCCAAAGATATTAACGGTGACAGTCACCACAAGACGGAGTCCCTTTCCATTGTCTTTATTCCAGTGGATGTTTGAGTCATCGACCGCTTCGAATGACTCTAATGGCCATAACGAGCCCAATAAGCGAGTGCTAAGTGCTAAGTGAGCCGCGCCAGCTAAAAACACACGAAATAGCAAAGGGAGACCACTGGCTTCGGTCATGGCCTGGAATAATGTGGTTCCTCCGTTCATGTCCATCGCGGGCTTCCTGTGGATCGTTTACATGGCCAATGATTGGCAGAGAAAGACAGAAGCCACAGAGTTGAAGGGTATCGAGGCATGAAGATGATTTATTCCGTCATCTGTTTTGATATTTTCTTGTCTGCATGCGTCTGTGTTGGCTAGAGAGTGAGTTTAATATGAGGGCAACTTAGGGGATTATTCTGGATTTCGCTGATCATTACACTTTGGTCTTGTCAGGAAAATAGATAGTTCGGGATATGTCATTGCATTGATCGTGTATTAATTTATTGTCCTTTTATTTATTGTTTCCTTGCATGGATGTTGATTAAAACGTACTCGCTTTTATTAAATGCATATAAGATAGTATTTGTCGGGGCCACAATATTTTGGTAAAATTATACAAATTTTGATATTTTTAAAAAATCCCATCGTGGTATTGAATACTTTATCCACTTCCACGATTACTCTTATTGCCCTTGAGTACTCTTATGCAATCGAATTACTTGGCTTCATCGAGCCAAATTATGCTAACTTCGCCACCAATCATCCATACTTAGTTCTTTTCATTTGGCGGTACTATAGCCACTTTTCATCTCTTTCGTTCTATTTCTATAATATAAATTTTATACTACAATGACATTATCCGGTAAATTATACAAATTCCCATTGTATCAATTAACTCATTATATAAACTGTTGTAATCTTAAACCTGATCCCTTTTTCTATACTATTTGTATTGTGTGACAGGTATTCGACCAAAAAATGAAAACAGCAAGGAACTGGTGGTCACTTCCCAGGTCGCCTCTCCAAATGACGTGTTCTGTTCCGTACCTGGTCGCCTGTCTCTGTTGAGCTCCACATCTAAGTACAAAGTCACAGTGGCGGAAGTACAAAGGAGATTGTCTCCCCCTGAATGTCTCAATGCCTCATTGTTAGGTGGTGTCTTGCGAAGGTAAGCTGCTGTTCTATGAAAAAAGATCATTACCATCTACCACCATCTTCGTCATCATCATCCTCAACATCATCAACATCATCACTATAGTCATTGTAATCACTACCTACACCCAAACATTATACCATTCCCCTTAACGTCAACATTAACAGCCAAAACAAAATTCTCAACGTTCTCAAGTAGAGATTTACAATACAAATCAAGGCAATGTTGTAGAAGCTCCGTTTCTTTGGTTAACTTCCCATGGACTGTTGGCGTTTTAGTGGCATGGTCATTGAAGATGATAAAATTGAAAATTTGATGCCATCACTAATAGAAAGAAGAACACATTATGTTGACTTTCAACTAATATCAACCTATCTTAATCAATGGAATATAATGCGTCTGAAATCATTAATCATCTTCCAAACGGGTGTTTTGTTTTCCTCATCGTCATTCGATTACCGTTCTGCCTTTTTATCTTCACACATGTCTTTCCGTCAACCCCCTTTTTTTTCGTCTCCTTAATGTCAACAAAAAACCCAAAAGGGAGATACTACTACAGTTGATGAGAACATGGTCGGATGTTGTTAGCAAAGAAGGCCAGCGGAGGGATGGGAAGAAAGAATGAGTGGGAAGAGAAGAAAAGAAACTTTTGTCACCAACGAGTTTCCTTGTTGAGTTGTCGCGTAGGAATATTGGAAGGTGTCGCATAAAAAACTAAGAGGTGGGGTTAAGAGTATGGAGTGCATAAAAGCAACCTTTTAATTATCCTTGGTCTTCTGGGTGCTAGGATCGGGGCTTTTCACTACAATTCCCGCTGAGTTCTTTATTCCTGACTCAAAAAACCCTCTAGTTTGTAACCTGGCGCTTCCAATTTTTGTTCACGCCTTCAACCTTTAAAATCTTTTGTCAAGGGAAAAATAAGGAGGGAGTGTGGCAATGGATGAGTGGGTATTTTTTTTTTTTCACTCTTCTCTTATTGGTACGTCTAAGTTTTGACAAATTTGGAATTGCGATTTTCGGCACTGTTTTGTATCATAATTACCTTCAAATTATGTATTATCATTCCGTCCAAACACACTCTATCACAATACTCCAGCACCGTGTCTTGTTCGTTCTTCAGTCCTTTGTTATTTGTAATGTACCAGTAGAACCGTATTTGCTGATATTATTTTGAAAGGCTGTTTCATCGTGTATTATGTTATTTTCCATTTTCATAATATAACAATGAGTTGATTTTGTTTTGTTTGTATATTTATTTATTTGTTTATTTATTTATGTATTTGTGTGTTTATCTATTTATTTGGGGAGAGGGGAAATGTTGTTTTTTCTAGAGAGTTGGCAGAATTGGGTATCTACCTTAGAGCTGTTTTACCTCCATCATAGCGAAATGCTACTCGTGTTTTGGATATTAAATTAATACATGTACAGTCTTTTACTACAGCATCAATTTAATTCTTAAATCGCCTAACAGAATCTTGAGAGTTTATGCGTAAGGGTTTGGTTACTAGATTATAATATCTTGTTTTTTCTAAAGATGAAAATAGATGAATGTTTCTAAGCCACATCCCATTTTTTGTGTTTATTTTTGCCAGTTTTTATGTATTTGTTTACATCGGAATAATGGGGACTCTCTTTTTGTATTTATTTGCAGTGGCTCTCTCGCGATATTAAGAGACTGGAAACATTACTCTAACGCAATAATGGATCCATTTTGCCTAATGCAATAAGTCCACGGCATCTTGCGGCTTCTAGCTTTTTGTGCTGTCGCGCCTTGTCCATCTCATCCCATTTTCACTTTTTTGATAACATTCTCTTTTCGCGCATGTGTATTTTATTTGATGATACATTGTTGAAGCTTTTAAATGCGTTTGCACGTGATAATAATGTTATCATAGGAAAAGCTAGCAAAGAAATTATAAGTCTTGATGTTATATCAATAGGCAAATAAATGGCTGGTATTATTACACACAATACCATTCTTGAATTGGATCTAAGTGCCTTAATCAATGCACGATTTTAATTACATTGCGGTATCGTTATTTTATGTTAATTTTACCATAATGATCGAATATGAACGTCTATCTTTTTTTATGAGCTGGCTTTCCTTGACGAAATCATTTAATAGAAAATATAATTGTTTTGGGTATTTCAGACACCCACGAACTTCTTGTGTAAATGTAATACGACACCCAAGAATTTCAACGTTTTCTATAAAGTGAATTTAGGAAAAACGGTGTTTATATGAAATATTTTCATGAATATGAATGCAAAAACTTCAAGAAAAAGGTTTAATTATCTATTCATTTTATATTTCCTACTGATGCAATTTCAATGCTTTAATGTCATTTTTCAACGTCAAGAATTAACTGGCTTACTATTAATGATCATTAATGATATATCGATCGACGCATTTTATTACGTTCTTGAGTTGTTGTTATTGTTTTGTTTTTTTTATATTAGATTTATATAAATTGGATAGAAATACTGATGACCTATACATTTCTTCGGCAAAGATTACTTGAAAAGAACTTTAATCACTTTTAACCGTTTCTGACGTTACGGTTTCCATCTTGTTTTTCTCCTTCCATTCAAAACTTTGCTCCATGAAGGAATTGATGTTTGTACGGGTCTGCGTACAAAACTTCTATTTACAAAACATGCCGCCGCCTCATTTGGAAGAAAACTTAATGAAAAAAAAATCGAATCGCAAGAAAGGGAAGATGACCCATTCCTATCTGCGACGAGTCAGATTATGATTCACATCGATAAAATTTCAAGCCTGACAAACACATCGAAGCAATGAAAGCAAATCCTTCGTCTTCTGAGAATTAAAAAAAAAATAATTATAAATTAAAACTCCCACCCTTCGTAAGATAATATACATAGTATCTATACGGCAATTCCTACCATGAACTGGATCGAGAAGGAAATCAATATTACCGTGTTTCGCTGCGGGTTGTCTTCAGCCATCTTGCATGCAAGCGCGAGCCCCAAAATCGACCGACCGACCAATAGAATGAAGGCGTGAACGGCCGTTTGTTGACACAGGAAGTGGACCGGAAAAAGACGATGACGGCCATGGAAATCCGAGGGTGTCGAGGGTGCAAAGCATAATCTTTTCAAATTGACTGGTCCGGGAAAATAGAATTAAATTGACACAATGAAGTATTAAAATACAAAAATAAAGCACATAAAAGAGAGACTTCAGTGACAAACGAGGGGGAAATTATAGAGAGGTGACAAAAAGACCTCATGGCGGAAGAGGAGAATTTGAAATTTTAACGTGATTGTTGATAGAGAATTTAAATGTAAGCGATTCATTACGATGTACTATTATTTCCAACAGCAACGGCTAAGTGTTTGTTTTTATGGGTGTTTTTCTTTTTTGTTGTTGTCCTGATTGATCGTGTTTGTTTTCTTTATTAAACGGAATGGAATTCAACTGTGATAGCTATCATCGTCTTTTGATAATGATTTTTTTTAATTGTTTTTATTTCTTCCAAAAAAAAAAAATTAAGATAGGGGGGGGGGGGGGGGGGTATGTGCTATTTTAATATCAGACAATATCTTCACCCATTGTGGGAAATACACCAGTCATGCACTGCTTGTTTAGTTTATTTACCGCAAAAAACACTCCGGCCTTATATTTTCACAAGCCGTGTCTTTTACGTATGTACACAATTTATGTAACTTTGATAGAATTTTTCCTTTTCGATTTGTCTCGTTATTGATATTTCCATTGCCCACCTGGTCTTTCTTTGCATAGCTAGAAAAGCATTTTGAAGGGCACATTATAATAAGCTGACAGAACTCTCTTTTGAAAACGTTTTCCACTCTAGATTACAGTATACGGTATTGAAAAAAGATCAAATAAATCAAATAAGAAAACAAAGCGTATTACAAGAAAGCATAATTCAATATAGATCCGAGACTTATAAAGTGGAAATGGATTTTTAATAATTGATAAATTATAATACTTAAATAAGTCAAATGATAAATTATAATACTTAAATAAGTAAAATGAAAAAACAAAGTCAAAACAAACAAACAAGAAAAGGGATCAATACAGAAATTAATATATTATAAATATATATAATGATTGAGAGAGTCTGAAAAAGAAAAGGCAAAAAACAGAAGAAAAAAGGCCCTATTGTATTGAATTTACCCTTTTCCACTAATTAGGGGATCTCGGGCTTTTCTAAGAATGCCTTATAAACAGCTAAGTGTTATTTTACATGTGCATATAATACTCACGGGACCTCCTGATGATAGTCCGTATCCGATAGATCTTGGCACTCATTTTATCCTAGCAAATTAAGGATAGAGAGCAGAGGAAAAAGCCTGCATGGGTTTGAACCAGAGATCTTTGGCTTGGCAGGCGAGCACCTTACCTACTGAGCTATCCGCTCCCTGACAGATCTGATTTACCGTCTGATTTACCGTAGTTTAGAGTTATACCCTTTTCTATCTTTTATGGAATTAGACGGTTGAGAAAATTTAATGTTGAAGAGGATAACATTATTATTATTATTATTATTATTATTATTATTATTATTATTATTATTATTATTATTATTATTATTATTATT
>JASKDV010216899.1:0-10018 GCA_032466395.1 Aegires albopunctatus | reverse complement strand
ATCCCCCCCCCCCCCCCCCCCCCAACCGGGCCATTCAACCTTACGTGGCGTTGGCGAGAGGTGACGTATCTATGATGTAATTTTCGAACTTCCGTGTGCTCCCAAATATTTAAATTAATGGATGTCAACTGTTGCGCATACGTAGTGCACAGATTTCACACATTACAGTTTACCAAATACCGATCGTAATTCTAATCATATTGATTCTGATTTTCTAAACAATTACAAAGCCTTAAATCAGAAATCTGGCTGGGCCAAGCGCTAGGAAATTTTATGTTATGCATGTAGGCCTATGCCAAAATTGGTGTCTCTGGATGCTGTATATTTTCTTGAAAGTGTCTTTGTAATTTTGTAATACTTTATTTATTTTTTTTGTATAAATAATAATAATTCGGCAAAACAAGACACTTAAGACAAATGCCCTTGTAAGATGATTTGTCAAGCTAAAAACAATTTGGGGTATAACACAGTCCTTATAACACTCCCCCCCACCCAAAAATAAAAAAAAATAAAAAAAATAATAATTAAAAAATATGTTTATTTTTTTATATTTTTTTAATGGAAGAAAAGACAGAAACAAAAATATCCAATGCTACAAACCGTACTGGATGTTATGAAAAGTAAAATAGGACAGTATCTATAAACAATTATAGAAATACCCAAAAATGATAATAGACAATGCAGAATAACTATTACGTTTCGGGTATAACCCTTCGTCAGATAAACAAGACAAGAAAGAAAAATAAGAAAAAGAAATATTTACATAATGGAGGCATCTCATGTCCTATTTTACTTTCCATACAACACAAAAGTTGCTTTACTTTAATTTGGATGTTATGAAATACATTGAAATAATTATACCCCACGGATTTTGTCCTATTTTTGCCACATTTTCCAACAACTGGGAGGAGGAATCCTAATTACCATTGTGTAATATTAATTGTCATTTACAAGATTTTCTTAAAAAGTCGTACACTGAAATGATATTATCTTCCTGAGGAACATATTACAACTATGACACTACGGTTGTATGATCCTAAAGAGTTGAGAAGGTATTTGAATGTAAAGACCATTCGGATGAGTGGATAGGGATTCATTGATATAAAGAATGCAAGTGTGCACATGTTATGTAGTTGCTGACAATAAAGCAATCTCAATCATAACAAAATCACAAAATACTCGATGAATTCTATGGTATTTGTTTCGTGAAATTAATTAACTCTGTTTTTAGTCTTCAACAAAAGTATCGTAGGCTAATTGTTGTCCCACCGATCTATTAAAACCATTAGATTTATACCTCCTTTTTATTAGATGAAACCTTTCCTGGGAGGAATGAAGATTTGATTTTCATTTTACGTTGGGTTTTTTTCTTCTTTCTTCTTCTTGTTTTTTTTTTGGCTTCGTTTACAATTTACAGCAAAACGAAAGTATCGTTGTAAAATTTCAGTCCAAGAGAGGCAGACGGCTTTTTGGTATCGGGTTGAATTTTTTTTTGTAACGATGTATTATTATGCCGCGAACGATGAACGATACAAAAATTCAAAGATCAACAAAAACAAGGGTAAACCAACAATAGACGATGTTGTTTATAATAAGTTAGATTTATGGTCAAATGCCATCTAAATTTAGGCTGTTTGGTACACACATTACCAATTATCTTTCCTGAATAATCTCTCCATTGTTTTTACTGTCATTGTCATTGTAAGATGGAATAATAATAGATCTAGGCTAGATATCTAGAGAGATCTAGATCTAGATCTAGATCTCTAACAGGCCACTGTGTCCACTTATATCTAATCTAGAGCTAGATCTAGATCTAGATCTAGATCTAGGTCTAGATCTAGATCTAGATTTTAGTCTGATTAAGATTAAATTTAAAAGTAAAACTTTCAAGACCTCTGCATGTTGTTTGTTGTGCAAAATACTGCAAGTCAGTCATTAGATCTATAATCTCGGTTTTCATGTGCTTCGTATGATTCTTTTGGTAGCCATTTTTGCTTTAATTTTGTTTGTCTTATAAAACAACGTTGTTTTTTACACCTCTAATATACTAGATCTAGATAGGCTTACTAGACATAATATATAATATACATACTGATTCTTTGTTTGATCTAGATCTGCTTCCAAAATAATACCTGTAGATCTAGACTAAGTCCATTCTAAAAAGTGGGTGTGGCAGGGCAAGGGGGATGTTCTCTAAATGTTGTTCAAAATTCCATTGAAAAGGTCAACACTGCAAAGCTGCAAACTTTTATAAACAAATGCCTCCGATATATCTTCAAAATCCGCTTGCCAGAAAGGATTTCCAACCAAGATTTTTGGAAAAAGCCAAAACAAAAGCCAATCAGCCAAGAGATCGCACGAAAGCCCCAAGGAAATATAACTAAAGAGTCTCTTGACTGGAATCCTCAAGGGAAAAGAAGAGTAGGAAGACCTAGAAAGACATGGAGAAGTTCTGTTGATGAGGAGGCCAAAGATGCTGGCTGGTCGTGGGCTAAGTCGAAGAGAATCGCTCGTAACCGTGTTAGATGGAGAACTGTTGTCCCAGCCCTATGTTCCAGCCGGAATCAAGAGGAGTAAACGTAAACGAGAGGAAAACACATGAATCCCCAATTTGACACAAACATGAGAATGGTAGGATATGGAAGAACCCTTAAAAAAACTGCCAGAAAAGGACAAATATAATTTCTTTGACACGTCCACAGCGAAGATGGAATAGAGAGACTCATGATAATATGTGGAAAATAAGAAGGAAGGAAAAGTTAAGGAAGACAAATTAAATACATTGGCAAACAGCTGAAACACCTACAAATACAGTCTGGTCTCTCTAATCCGAATTCTTCTGAAATCCGATTTACTGGAAACAGATTTTATTTTTATTATTTCTTAGTGTATTCCCTAAACTGGAAAATTCTGTAATCTGAACGAATTGTAGGGAATGGAGGTGTTCGGATTAGATAGACAGACTATATGTTACAAAAATCTCTTTGAGCAACAGCGAGCTGCTAAGATAGATGAACAACAGAGAAGAATGGTGTGCCGTGATTGTTGATGTCTGCTCCAGACCGGACTCCTGAAGAGAGAAAAGAAATTTGTTTTGCAAGCTGAAAATACATGAGAAAAACGAGGAAGGGCTTTATATTTTGGTCAAAGGTTCTTGACCCTTCTTCCATCAAAATGATGTCTTGTATGATATTGCAGAAAGTCCAATTGCATGATTTTGCTAGACTGCTGCTAAATATGATGATCTTTAATTGGTAGTGTGCTTTGAATCAAGTTGCTGTTGGTCGATTATAGAATTATAGCAACTGCCCTGTTTACTTAGTATAGGGCCTATGATTCTATTCCTTTAAAAAATATGACACCTTATAAAAGCCAATAGGACGGGGCTTTTGTAGCTTGTTGTGGATTGTGATTAGTAGACTACATGTAAGTCAATTAGGATCATATTTTTCCTTGTTGTCATGGGTCTCAAATTTCTGAGTTAGTGGATTTCCAATATTTTGAGTTCCTCCTCTAAATTTTCGCTAGCAGTTTTAGAAACATTGTTATTGCAATATTATTCCAATTGTCATTATATTGTATGTAATCTTTGTTCTTTTATACATGTTTCCCTTACTTAAATCTCACCGAATACATGGTGTTGTTGGACCGCGAAAAATTTCTCCTTTTCAAAATGTCGATTTGAGCACCATATACTATGTATTACACTATAATTTTAATCTGCCTTCTCTTCACTTCATGATCTTATTTGTACAATATATAATAGTAAAGCCCTTGATGCTCATCAAAATGTAAAATAATCCCAATGTTTAGTGGACTGCAGTTCTCAAAACAGCATTGAGCAATAATTTATCATCTGAGGTGACGATATGTATATGTCATTATTTACCTCCTGCTAGATTAACCTGAGTACCTTACAATGTAAATATGATTGTAATATTATCTTTGAGAATAGCCCCTGCATAATGTCTTGTAATATGATTGATATATATATATATATATATATATATATATATATATAATATAATGATAGTGATTGGCATAATATATTTATAATAAATGACAGTGATAGTATTAAGCATTATAATTTGCTCATAACAGACATGAGAGACCCTTGATCTCAAAGAGATATAAAATATTGGTTGTCTCAATCGTTTCTCCTTCTCTGAACGTATTGTTACCTGATGCTATATGTCCCAGGATAAAAATTAGAATTCTGATATCAGATATTTACACTTCTATAGTAAATATATTGATGTGCCTCCAAATGACACTCTAAACCCACACAATTTATATTGTAATAATATACTGTAATTTCTAACATAGAAAACTATTGATAAAATAAGCAACACTGCCTGTCCTTCTTTATGTTTTCTTACTCTCACCTTCTCTTCACATCACAGTTCATCTCCAGAGTGGGTGTTAAGATAACTCACAGATCAAAATGAGGTATGATTGGGTTTATTGAATTGGTGAATTTGAATTTATCTATATAAATGTATAGAAAATATTTTATTGATCATTGTATTGATGAAATGACTTGATGGGAATATGTAGAGGTCATGTGTTTGCAGATTATCAGCCTTGATTGTTAAAGTAAGATCTTTCTTATCTGCGGATAATTTTGATTTATTAAAATATTTTCATCATCTTACTCTTTTACTTTTACAATCATTACTGTTAGCATGCGTTTCACCTGTTTTTTGAATATTCTACAGAATTTCATTAAGTTCAAAATGATTTAAGTGTGTGATTTCTTGAAATATAAGGAACTTTTATTTTAGAGTACCAAAGTAGTTAAAAATATTTTTTTTTTACTGCTCTGTCAACTTTCAGTTCAAACGAGGATGATTCTATAAAGATATTTTTACGAGTGAGACCTCCAGACCAAAAGACAGCTGAGGGAGATTTTGGATCAAGGGTGGTTAGTGTCAACAATTTAAAGAAAACAGTTGTCTTGCACACCAAACCAGAGCCAAAACTATTTACCTATGATGATGTAGGAGATACTTACATAACTCAGGTAAGTCCAAATATGAATGAGATGGATTGTCACAATTATGATTACCGTGCCCCCTCTATAACCAAAATACAAATGAAAAATGTTCCCAAGAGAGTTAATAAGGGTTTGGGGGTGAGGAGGGGGATTTTTACACCGGCCTGGGGAAAAAAAGGTCAAAATAGTGACATGTCTTAAATGTATTTGGATTTGTACTGTCTCTACATAATTCTTCTTAAATGATTGTTTGCTTTATAGGATACTGTCTTTTCTGTTGTTGGGAAGAGAATAATTGAAGGATGCATTGCTGGATACAATGGGACAATTTTTGCTTAGTAAGTACTTTCTCCTTCACATATTGGTGAATGTGAAGTATTCATTTTTTTTGTTTTATATTACAATAGAGTCTACATAATTCGAACTCGGATAACTCGAAGTCTAGGTTTTTTTCTTCTTTGGCTTTGTTATAAAATCTCGGTTAAATTAAAGTTGGAATTATTTCTGGCACAATTTGGATAATTCAAGGTCATAGTTTGAATTTTCACAATATTAATGACTGTTAAATAAGAGCGTCTCAACCATCCATTAACTTTACTCCATCCCGAATTGTGGCCCTAGTGTTAGTAATAAAAGTTTAACTTGTTATTAATATTAATATATATAGTACAGTATATCAATAAAACGTCAAACCTTGCAACAAAGCGGTATAAGTTCCGCTAGCGAGATGGCCTAGGCCTAAAGATATTGATCAAAGACTATAGACTTGGTGACACTTGGATAATGACTATAATTGACTTTTCATATCTATATTGCTTATCCTTTCCCTCTACCTATTGCAGTGGTCAGACAGGATCTGGAAAGACTTACACTATGTTGGGTGAGTGAATTGCTCTTTTCATGAAGCAATTAGAATTGTATGTTATCAAGGACCTGTAAATTTATTATCTCATCTCTCTTCCTTTTTTGCCGACTTTTACGTCTGTTTTATCTTTTTAATTCTATTAGTATTTGCAATTTTTGAGATCTCCTTTCCCTTTTGCTCTTTGGTCAAAATATTAAGTGTTGTCTTTATTTATCATTATTTATTGCTTAATTTCTTTTAGGCTTATCCGAAAATGCTGATGGTTTCCATGATGAGTTTCGGGGAGTAATCCCTAGAAGCTTTGAATATCTCTACAGCATCATTGCTCAACAAGAAAAGCAGGTGAGTTCAGGGTGTTTTCTATTTCTCTTTTATTAAATGTCTCAGCGAGTATTAATTGTGCAATTTTTATTAGATTATTATATTTATATATGTGTAAACGAAATAATTATAAGCATTGTCAACTATATGAATTAGAAAATTAATAACATTTACGTAATTTAATCAATTTTATCTTTCTTTCTGTTTATTCTTAGTTGGGCAGTCAAAAGCAATTTCTTTGCCGATGTTCATTTCTTGAGATTTACCAAGAACAAATATTTGACCTGTTAGACCCTACATCTAAAGGCCTCCATTTGAGAGAAAGTATAAATAAGGGTGTCTTTGTCGATGGTCTCATAGAGCACGTTGTTAGCAGTCCAAATGATGCCTATCAGGTGAAGTTTTTATTTACTACTAGGGATTTATGATAAAGACAGTATTACTGCTGGAGCAGAAATATTCATTTCAGTTTTCTTTCTATTAAATATTTTTTAGAATTGAATTCTTTTTCATTGGCTTCAATATGAATTTAATTCCTATTATATCTGTATGCCTCTTATTTAAGATGAGAATTAAAAAAAAACTATAGTGAAACTCTGGTATACAGTCAACATCCTTTCCTATTTCGATTGGCAGTATAGAGAGTTTGTTCAATGTTATTACCTACGCAGAAATTCCCAAGTGTGCTACGCATTGTCTGCTGCTAGTATGATTTGGGAGAGCGGGAATGGAGAGGAGAAATAGGGGACAAAATTAATTCACAATGTATGACTGTGCAGGTTTATAGAAATAAAGTTAGAAAGAATGTATTGACCGCTCAAAATGCATTAATATCATATCAAGAGTTTAAATCTGAAGAAACCTCATTCAAGGTAATGGGGGGAAAAGGCAGTCAAGTCAAGGAGGAGGGTGTAACAGATCGTTCACTATTAGACACATTATTTTATTGAAATGGATAATGTAATGTCACACTTAGAACCATAGCATAGCCTAATTCTATGGTTCATAGAGATATCTGTTTGATAGGTATAGTCAAGGGTTGGGGAAAATTGAAGGTATTTATATAGATCTAGATTAAAAGTGACTAAAGGATCAAGATCTAGACCTTGACTACAATTATCTAAATTCTGGATTTAGATTTAGATATGTAATCTAGAATCTTCATCTAGGTCTAGATATTTATCTTAATCTAGACTTAATGGAAACCAAGGATCTAGATTTTTACCCAGATTTTCTAGATTCTGGATTTAGAGATATTCGCTTCTAGAATCCAGATCTAGATAATTGAAAACAGTTTTTTTTTCCAACTTCAAAATTATGCCCAAGGTTATGAACTAGATATCAATTTTGGCTAGATATGGCACTTAAGCACTTCTTGCACTGAACCCTTAAATTTTCTTCTATTTTGTTTGACTATTGCAAGCAAAGCTGCAACGAGTCAGCTTCTTTATTATATTTTGAGGAATTTTGCTAATAAGTTTGATTATAATAATGAAAAATCTATTTCCCATCCAATGTCTTTTTGCACTAATTGATGGCATACTGTTATTTTCATTTGAAAGGTGCTCACCACAGGATGGCTTAATAGAAGAGTGGCTGCAACATCCATGAACAGAGAAAGTTCAAGGTCACATGCTGTATTTACGCTAAACATAGAATCAAAGGTGAGATTATTTATTATCATATTATTGAAAACAATTTGTTGTTTATTATTTAAATTTTAAGTATGTTGGTTTCGTTTTACTATAACTGTTTGTTTGCCTATTTTATCATCCTCTTTCTCAGAATCCATTTTTTATTTTCAATCATTCATTTTTCTTTCCTCTTGAAGGCTTGAAAGGAAAAATTACTTACTGGTACTGAGCGACATAAGGTCCACTTCGGTTAATCTCTGTGACGCTATCTGAAGTATGATGTTATCTGCTTCAATAAGTAGCATGTGGCAAATTCTGATTGATCTCTTCCAATCCCCTCTTAAAGAATGAGAATGAAGATTCTTAAATAATTTGGAATACAGTTTGTGTTTTGAGAGGTCGCCAATTTGGCCTGGCAGGTTTGCTCAGATAAAATTTTGAATGAGCAGATCTTACAAAGTATCAAAACATTAAAATACTTGAAACAAAAAATATTCATTATAGGTATAGAATGAACCTGGAATGAATGTTGTGACTAAAATTTTATTTTTAGAATAGTTATTCAGTTTTTTCTCTCCTGTCAAATTTTTGAAAACTGATTGGCAGGTTTGCTCAGGATAGTGTCAATATATCAATTTGGTGCTGTATTTAACAAAATTTCCATTTTTTAAAAGGAAACTGCTCATGGTGTCCAGACTATCAGAAGATCCTGTCTCAATTTAGTAGATCTGGCTGGTTCAGAGAGACAAAAAGACACAAATACAAATGGTGTTCGTTTAAAGGTAATAATTAATTTACCATTCAGTTATTAATTAGTTCTGAAATGGATTTTAAACTTTTTAATCACAACAATAGTCCAGACACTTTTAATATGTCGGGGTATAAAATAATGCTTGAATAATATATCAAAAGTGAAATTTGAAGAATTATTCAATAAGATAGCCAATATTACCATGCTAAATAATGACAAGGTTTATCTTTTCTATGACCTACTCTCCAAAATTCTCAAAATAAGTTTTTAATGATCTTTGTAAACCATATAACCCATATCAGAAACTGTGTTAAGAATGGGTGCTTTATTGTTGCTGCAAATTAATTTTACTGTTAATTATGTATAGATAATACCGGATAGCCTAGACAGGCGCATGAGGTTGGGCCTTAACGTCCTATCTCTAGAGAATCTCGGGGAGAGGCTTAAATGTTGGACAGTTAAGATGAGGGTTAAGTAAACAATAAAAATCTCTTAGCAAGGTCAATGTTTGCCAGACATTTGGCAGACTCACGGACCCTCATTAAAATTCATTGATTTGGCGCGTTTTGTCCAGCCGCCAGCCTGGCTGGCTGCCTGCCTTGCCTTGCAAAGGGACGATGGCATCTTTTACAGCCTACTAGACCCACATTCAGTGTAAAGCGATTGTAGCGTCATGATTGTGGAGAGAATGGTAGTGGAGAGAAAAACATTGTCTAAAAAAGTGTGAAATCAGAAAAATGTTGACTACGTGTTGTGATTATCCAAAGTTAGTTGCGATTAACCAGTGCAGTGACTCAGATTACTCGCATTTATGCATGGAGCCATAAATTAGAAAGATTGAAAATCAGTTATTTTTTTTCACTTTTGAAAAATAATTTTTGATGACTTTATTTATATTTATGTTTTACTTTTTTGAAATACAGGAGGCTGGTAGTATCAACAAATCATTGCATGTTTTAGGCACTGTCATCATGTCACTAGTGGATCTATCTCATGGCAAAAAGAGACATATTCCTTACAGAGACTCAAAACTCACTTTTCTCTTGAAGGTATTTTTAGATAAAATTCTCATACAAATTTTATAGTACAAGTCAGGACATAAGCAATGAGACAAGATGAATATTGTATGATCTTCCACGTCAAAGATAGTTTTAAGCTTACAATAAGACCTTTCTTTTCTTTTTCTTTTTTAACTCCTTCGTGCTAGCATGCTTGTCATTTTTGCCTATATAGCCAAGATGCCGGTGCTCGTCGGCTTAATAATTATGTGCAGTACGCATTCTCAAGAATATCCTGCGAAAATAAAAAGTAGTCACCAATGAATACGAAACTGAACATTGCTTAAAAGGAACAGCCTCTCAGATCTCTCTCTTTGGGGGCGGGGGGGGGGGGGGGGGGGGGGGGGGGGGGGGGGGGGGGGGGGGGGGGGGGGGGGGGGGGGGGGGGGG
>JASKDV010216898.1:0-19081 GCA_032466395.1 Aegires albopunctatus | reverse complement strand
ATCGATGCACATTGTTGGGATCTCAGTTTTGCCCATCGTACCTCAGCCTCTCTCCATAGCGGTCACCTGTCTATAACTGCCACTTTGCTCTGTGATCTTAAGTGACCGTTATGGACAGGTTTGACTGTACATGTAGTTGGTAGGATAAACAGAAAATTATTTTTTAAGCAACAGAAAAGAAGAATAGATTAGAACATAGATCTAGATCATTTTAATACCAAATTTAGTTCTCTAAGTTGATTATTTTAAGTTATGAATTTTTGTCACATTTTCAAATGTTAAAAAATGCCATTTTGAGACATGGCTCATTTAATAAATACACCATCCAGGCATTCTCAAATTTTCAAATCATGAACTCCTATATGCATAGAACAAGGCCATTTTATTTTGATGGGTATGCAAAAGATGCAGGTGGTTTGTTTTTTGACATGATATTGACAAAAATGCACAATTTCGTGGATAGCGCAAGGGAGGTAAAAATAGCAAATTTTATCAATTTTTAGATGACTAAAAAATCAATGAATAGAACCACATTAATGATTAATACATCCAAATTAAAGATATTTTCAAGTGCTAACAGATGAAATAGTATAAAACCTGCTCACAATGTCAGGAATTTAAAAAATGCTGACATAAATAAGTGGCATTGTGTAAAATGCTTAATTCAGTGTATCAAACTAATGAGTTGATACGATTATATTTAGCATACATCTAAATAATCAAAAATTGAATTATGGCCCGCAAAATAAAATGAAAATAATGCCTCCCACTGACATGAAAGGTAAAATGCGACTGTATTACAATAGCCGCCATTACAAATAGCCTTGGCCTTCACGGACTGTCCACCATAGCCTTGCGCTTTACATAGTGTTTATAAATTGTGCTGCCGGACGTTCATTGAAAATGGGCTCCATTTAACTTATTATTGTATAATTTTAAGACAATCTAGAATATTAAATTCTCTCTCTAACAGTACCGAATTTACCGGAGTAAAAAATATTGGAAGGTCTGATGCCGCATTATCTAAAATCTTCGTTTAACTTTTTAAGTAACTTCTATTTGACCTATAAAGGTGAAAAAAGTATCGTAAGAACAAGAATTTCAATATCTATTTATAGCAACCAATCAGAAACACTTTCTGGTGTCGGAGCCTAACCAGACAGAAAAAGAAAGAGAGAGGTCTAAATATCACGTTTCAACATGCCACTGCGCTTGGTTCAACTTTCGCAATATTGGACTGTGTGTAAGGCGCATACTACACACTACGTATATTACAACCCTATTATATTATGTATGGATAGAAAGGGCTTGAATTGCTCTTTGTGATGATATGCATAATATTACGATAGGACTTCATTGTGAGGAGTGTGTAAAGGTGAACAAAAATCTCGATGCTTGCCTCGCCTCGCTGAAGGCGTTAACTAGGCTATTTGTCCTACCTACATAAAGGTAAATGCTGTACCCACCTCCCGTAGATGAAAGATTTAAGAATAAATTTAATGTATTATAAATATATAGAATGCTTGATTATATATATGGGAATTCATATGAGATATAACCCTAAATCAACGCATTACTATGGTATTGTGGTTATTTTTTCATCATTATCAGATGTATAAAACATTGTTTCTATTGATTCAAAATTTATGTTGTATTACTCTTTAACCAGACTGGGAAGGTGTTGTTAAGCTGTCAGAAGATTTCAATGGGGCTGATTTGAGAAATGTTTGTACAGAAGCAGGTATGAGTCAAGACGAGCTAACCCTAAACATATTCTTTTACTGTTTATTTAAAGTAGAGTCGTTGTTGATTAAGTTAATGTATCGTGGAATTTGACTTATTTTAAGTCTTATTGAGGACATCACGTTGATATTGATATGCTTGATTTGTACCTCAAGTAATGGGTTACACCCCTTTGAAATATTATTTGTTTCTTTATATTTACATTTGAACAAGATTTCATTTAAATAAGAGGACAAATACACCACAGCTTATTTCCTCAGCATAGGATGAGCACTTTTGGTTAGCGTGTATATTGAAACTGACATCGTCTTTTTAAATTTTTTTATTAATAGGCACAGTTTAATGAATGGAGAATGATTGTAATTAATGTATTTAGTTTTAATTGAGATGATTGAAATCTATTATTTAAAGAATTGTATATTCCATTTTTATGCAGGCCAATAAGAACCATTGACTGTGTTACATTGATTTTCATTACTATATTTTGTATCCTTTTCAGGAATGTTTGCCATACGAGCTGAGAGGGATTATGTCATTGAAGAAGATTTTATGAAGGCTGTGCGAAAAGTCTCTGACAACAAGAAGTTGGAAAGCAAGTTGGATTACAAACCACTTTAAATCTATTTATGTATGAAGCTTTGGCATTTTGCTGTATGTCTGAGGCATGAGTCAAAAGTGGTGGTAAATGAAATGGATGAGAGAATGTTTCATCGATGTACTGTTTTGGTGTGTATTTCATGCACACTGGTTCACAAGTAACATATTTGTATTATCTTTGTCATATGAATTTGAAGTAATAATCAATAAATTACTTTATGTTCACCATACTACTTTGTTTTCATGATTGCATGGTGTGGAAATGAAACCAGCCAATCCCAATAGTGCAATGTTGAAAAAAATTGTAGTCATCACATGTACACGAATCACGTAAAGTGGAGTCATTACCAGCTTAGCAAACAACATATATGTACTGAAACTTAAAAAATCTATGTATATGAAATGAAAAGAGAAGTTGTACCATACCATCATTAAAATACTTTATTGGTACTGTATCATATAATTTGATATGTGGATATCAACAGTTCTTCAAGTATATTATAGAGCAAAATAATAAAACATGGTTGAAGTGCATAGGTGATGAGTGACATTTATAAATTATTAGTCATATGACTTCAGTAGTTCAATGAAATGATGAAAATATTTTATCACTGTACATCATCCTCATTAACTAATTATTAAATAAAGAACATGGGCAAAAGCTTAACACTTCTCTATGGAAATAAAACAGAAAGTAATGATGAGAATGAGAGATACATCTCTAAATTTTCTTTTAACAAAGTTTTCAGGGTCCATTTGGTTTTCTTGCCATATCACAACATTTCTTGCATTTTATGCATTAAATAAATTTTGATTTAAATTAGCCGTTATTCAAAATATGTGTTTGTTGGCGGGGGAAATGCAGATTACAATCATGCTAGTATTGGTATGGGGGAAAATTCCACCCTTACAATTAATATAATTGACAGTGCAAACATTGGGACAGAAAGACATTCACTTTGAACACTTTTTTTCTTTGGTCAAAGGATAGAGAAGTGAATTATGAATATGTTAAATAATTTATATTTTCACTTTTGGCTTAAAAACAAATAAATCAATAAAATTAGAAAGATCGTTAATTAAAACATTCAGAAAGGCCCTTCCTGACTATTCCAGCACTAATGGCTTATTCCTCAAGTACTGTTCTGTACCATTGTTACATTGATTGATCTTCAGAATTTGTTTCAGGATGGGTAAGCCAAATATAATATTTTTAACTACATGTATTACAATGGTTCTTAATAATTAAGAAATATGTACACTATGAAATATGAAGTAAATGATGCTTTAAAACAAAGTGCTAGTCTGTAAATTCTTATGGAAAGAAGATGTTCACCGTAGCTTCTTCAAGCCTGTTGTGACTCATGATCATTATTCGTCTTGAAAACAATAACTGGGCCTACTTTACAATTCAAATCCCTAATCTGCAGGATGATTTTGCTTTAACTCTAAAAATTAAGCTAGTGAAAATACATAATTCCGCTCTTCCTGACAACAGGAAGATAATTCAATACCAAAAGTTATAAGATAATTCATCAGATGATGAGGAGAGCATATCTGGCCTTCTTTACAATTCAAATCCCTAATCTGCAGGTTAATTTTGCTTTAACTTTAAAAATTACGCCTAGTGAAATGTACATAATTCCTCTCTTCCTGACAACAGGAAGATAATTCAATACCCAAAGTTATATACAGTAGAACACTGTTATAAAGAACAACCCCGGGCAAGAAAAACAGTTCTTTAAATCAGTAATTCGTTATTTCAGTCAACGTGTATACCCATACATCCAGTCAATCTATTGAAATAAAGAAGGGGAAAAATGGGAAACAGATAATGGTTCGCTATTTCCATCAATTCGCTTCAAGCGTGTTCGTTACATGTGTGTTCAGTTGTATAATTTATAACATAATTCATTACATGATGAGGGAAGCATTTGATATCACATAGCTATTCTGTTGAATCAATGGGATGATGCTTATATTGTGTCTTATTCAATGACATCAGTATTTACATTTGTTTTGAATAAGGGGATCAATAATCTTAGTCCAACTATTGGCAACAAGGGTCTCAGCATTCTGAAACCTCACTTGGTTGTTGTATGACACGAGGATAGAGCTGTGAAAATAGAAAAGTAACAAAATGAATTTATTTCCAGAGGTGATACTTAGTTCCTTTAACTTTCAATCAACTATTACTATTAGAATCACAGAGTGTAATATCTAATTTAAGTTAATTTAACCCTTTAATGTAAGCCACTTCTGGGAAAATAAAAGATTGGACCTAAGTTATATTTTAAGTCAACCTTTTATTAATAACTATGACTAGGGTCACAATTTAGAACGGAGTAAAGTTGATGGATGGTTGAGAAGCTCTTAAATAGTCCTTAGTATCCAGAAAATTCAAACTATGACTTTGATTTATCCCAATTGGGCCAGTCTGGTCTCTGAATCCCTCTATATGAACCATTTTCTGGGAACAGATTTTTTTCCTATTATTTCTTTGTATGCATGCTGTAATCAGAGCAAATTGTCGGGAACGGGCGTGTTAGGATTAGAGAGACCAACCAGACTGTCGTTCGAATTGACCTAGATTTGTTAACAAAGCTAATGAAGAAAAAAAACAAACTAGACCAGGTAATTTTGAATTATCCGAGAATTTGAATCATGTGGGCTTCACTGTATTTTTGGGCCGCAGCTATTAAAAAAATAAATTAATAACTGAATAGGATAAAAAAGTTCACAACTTACCCCCAGTAGGTTCCGTGGAATGTATCCTTCCTTTTTATTCAGCATGGCCCACCACCATTCTTTTTCTGTCTCATCACCTTTCCTGAGCACAGTTAGCTTGTCTCCTATGGCAAAAGTTAATTCGTCCCCATTACTTGCTGAATAATCAAATACAGCATAAACATCTCCATTATTGGAGATCCCTAATTTTTCCTGAGTGCCTGAAATTCACAAGATGGTAAATTTGAGTAGACAAACGAATTTGTTTACCGGTATGTAAACGATTGTTCAAATATAAAATAATAATGACAAATTTACAACTGAAGGAAACCCATCAGACATGCCAAAAATTGACGAGTGATTTTTACTTTAGGGAGGAAAGACA
This sequence comes from Aegires albopunctatus, assembly GCA_032466395.1. NCBI lineage: Eukaryota > Metazoa > Mollusca > Gastropoda > Nudibranchia > Aegiretidae > Aegires > Aegires albopunctatus. The sequence continues at coordinate 13,629 of JASKDV010216898.1, read as the reverse complement.
AAGAAATCTTGGAAGCCTCTGACTTTAGTCATAAGCCACAAACAATAAACCCCTATGGCTATATTGTGACTTTTAATTCATGTAGTACCAAAAGAAGAAACTTGTCTGTCTTTACAATTATAAGAAAAACAGAAGAGATCATGGTTTACTTCATATTTGCTCTTAGTAAATGAAGGAGTACAGTACTAGTCGGCAATAAGCAAGCCTTACGTTTTGAGTGAGAGAGAAAGATTGTATGTGTGTGTCGCAAGAGTGTACCACTGGAAATGGCAGCGAAAAGTTAAGCTTGAAATAAAAGAGAAAACAAACGCACATGTACACATACACACGAAATAACTCAACATCAAAACATTAGGCTAATGGTGTAAGATTAAGATTATATCAGCTGCTATGTTCATCACTTTTCGTAGGCCTAACTGATGCATAAATAAAAGAGAGAGCGTATTGTGTTGCGAAGACCAAATATGTGTAATTAGTAGAACAATAGCTTGAAAATTTAAACCTGCCATCATGATAATTATAAATTAAATTTGAATTGGACAATATTGAAAATTAAAAGAGTATCCTAAAAAGTAAAAAGGGAAATCAATTTTTAAATGTATTGAAGAAATAAAAAATGCCTGAGCAAAGTAAAAGTAAAAGTTGGTTTCTAACCCATCTCATTGTATGAATTTAAAACATTGCTTTGAAGTTAGCATATAAACTTTTCATTGGACTTAGGTATTACTAGTATTACAGTCTCACACCTCTGATGACAATTAAATGTCATCACACTTTTTATAATTGCTACAACGTGACATTGAATACACTTCATATGAACCCTTCTTCTTGATTTGGCAAGATTACAAAACGAGATTTTTCAAGAGTGTTTCAACAAAATTCAGATAACTTACATAATTGGGACTTATTTAATTTGAAACCCAAAAGTTTGGCTTTTATGCTCTACATTTAAAAATCACCCTCCTCCTCATGCTATATATTCATGAGATTAAACAAAGTTTTTTTCTAAGAAAAATCACTCACTATAGAGATAGTCTGAGCAACCATCATAGCCATCTTCTTCCTCTTCACACTTATCAGCAGCTGTCTCCTGATCAGAAATAGTTGTTGCAAAAACACAAGCACCATGCTCTACGAGAAATTTTACCATGGGCAAATTGTTACAAGATGCAGCACAGTGTAGAGGGGTCCTGGAAACAAAAGTATAAAAGCATGTGAATATAAATGTTATTCTTTATCATCATCATATTTAGCAATTATCATAGAGGCAGAGATAAAATGGAGAAATTTGAGACAGATGGGATGAATGAAAAGAAGGAGTTATTGGAGATGTATCATATCCCTTGGAAATGGAAGATAAAAATAATAAGACAGATTAGAGGATTAAAATTAAAAGGTACAAAAGACAAATACATATAATATATGCCGCCACTGCTTAGGCAGCAAGAGTCAATGAAAAGTAGTCTTTGTCTTATGATTATACTAAGTGGAAAATACATGTATCAAGGAAATGGATTATATACATTCATTATTATTACAAAATAACATGTATGTTTCTAATTGTAGTAGTAATAGCAAAGAGCAACTCTTCCAAATTAATAAAATACAAAGCTTGAATACTTTGGACACATCAAACATAATGAAACAAACAGGATTCGCAATCTGGAGGCAAAAGTAGAAGGCAGGAGGGGAAGACCAACCAAAAGATGGGAACAGAATATAGAGAACTGGCTTGGAACAACAATACAAGCAGGAAGTTTCATGGGAAATCAAGTGCTGTCCTGCATAAAAGTTGAGGAGGCAAGGGGAATGTGTGTGTATGTGTGTGAGAGAGAGAAAGAGAAAGTGTGTGTGTATGTTTCAGCTTACCATCCATCACTGTCTGGAGAATTGACATCACAACCAAACTCAATAAGAAATTTGACAATCTCAAAATGTCCAGCACAAATAGCATTGTGTAACGCAGTAATTCCTTCATCATTAGGGGTACTGACATCGTCAACCTGTGAATGGGAACACAGTACTTTTAATACAAATACATGTACAATGTTCCTTTCATTCTAGAATTGCACCATTATAACAAAAATAGGAAGACGGATGTTGTCATGAAAGTATGAAGCAGTCCAAACTTCATCAGACTCAGGGATGCCACCAAGAAAAATTCAAAAAGCCTGTAAATTTGCATAAAAGTACTCAAAAAAATTGGTGTATTAATGTCTAATTGGTGCTACATTAAAATGTTTTAATTGTTACTATTGTGAGCCAAAATGATAATAGTATGCAAGAAGTGAGCAGGATTTTAAAAAGAGTAACAAAACAATAATAATCAACCATCAATGCTACATTTTTATCAAATTCACACTGACGCCAGTGCAATTGTTGGAGATGGTAGTAGCAAATTAAATTTAATTTTGTTGAAACTCCGGTAATTGGCAAAACATTTGGATTTCTTGTTTCCACCAGGAAAAAAGGGCATCCCATATACCCCATAACCCAAACCCCCTTAAATCTTGCCATTGAACTAAGACATTTCTTTTACATACTCTCAAAATTAATCAGTCTAGACTTTTAAAAAAATGCATGGTCATGTCACAACCTCTAGAAATTCAACTTACCTGAACTGCCACTTTCTTGACCAGATCTAGTTCACCTTCCAAAGAAGCATCTAATAATAGGGCCAAGGGATCAAAGCTCACTCTATTGTTGGACCTCCGTTTGTTTTCCTTTTTCAAATTGCTCTTTGTCCGTCTTACCACTTCAACTTTGCTTAAAGGTGATGAGGGCAGTGAAGTTGAATCCTTATCATCTTTAGTTTTGGGAATCGTTGGAGAGTCACGCCCTTTTTCTTTATCTTCTTTACGTCCCTGTTTATTTTTCTCACTGACACTTGATTCAGACTGCGATGACGGAAGTGGAGATGTTTTATCAACTTGAATCTTCGTAGCATCATTTTGATTGGTGGTCTTACTTTCCTCAGCTGCAAGTCGTTTCTCATAGTCGTCTCGTTCCTGTAATGCTTTGTTAAGATCTTCATTTTCACTATCAGAGTGTCTTCGGCGAACTTGCTTGGGGGTGTTTAGCTTGTAGCTTCCTGAAAAGGAGAAACAACTTAAATCATAAGAATATCTTAAAAAAATCCATTATGAATTAAATGATCGTCAGGTCTTATGACTGAGAGTCAACAAAAGTTGCTATTTTTTAATTTAAGTTGCTGTTTTTGATGGCCACTTTTTAGCATTACATTTCCTTAGAAGAAATAATTAAGATGAATAAGAAAGATTATATTCTTTTTCAATTGGTACTACATAAAGAAAATATTTTGCATTTGCAAACAATTTATCAGAAAAATAACCATGATAACATAGCAATGAAAAGGTTGTTTTTAAACAATAAATTGGCATGAATTACTTTTTTTATGAATGAATTTTTTCTAGCTCAACTAAAAAAACAACAAACCATTTATAAATGAAAAATTACATACATGTAACTACAACCACCCCCTTCCTTCTTCCCCTTCATATTCTAAATAAGTACATTCAACATTTAATTTTTTTAAAAACCCACTCATTGAAAAATTAAACGCCTCCCAAAAAACAAAAAAACAAAAAAAACAAATCAAAACCCCTAAACAACTGACAGAAACTTGCTGATTTCTCCATACCTTTATCAGATGCAATATCTGGATAATCATGAGGACTGACTGACCCAAACTGTTCTTGACCAGAATTGGGCACTTCGTTCTCGTTTACTGATGACTGGTTGCCCTTGGCAGTCACACTGGATGGATCGACACCACTCTTAACCTTTGCCTCCCCTTGCTTTGCGTCTAAGTTTTTGTACAGTTTATTGAGATTTTGCTGATATTTCTCCATGGCAACACCTCCCAGTCGACCCATATATGTGTTGGCGATTTGATTTTTTGATGCATATCTGTACGTTGGGGCTGGCTTGAGGTTAAGTTGGGGCGATTGATTAAATGGGTGTGATGAACTGTTGGATTGAGTAGGCTGTGAGGAAGAACCTGATGGTGACGGGGTTTGAAGAGGGTCTAGACCAATATCTTGACTGGGCGAGGGTGGCAGGTTTATAGACCCTTGTCTTGCATACTGCGACTGTTTGTTAGAGGTTGAATTTGATATATTCTGAATGTCTAATGACCCTGTTTTGTTGAAGCGATTCCTACTGTCTGAATTTCGATTAGCACCAAACTGGGAAGAGGAGGAAGAAGAAGGAGGAGGAAGAATACTTGCACCATGGGTATCTGTGTTCTGATTGTTGTTCTTTCCTTTGTTTAATTTCTCTATCATTGCTGAAACCGGTCCTATAGGCGCTGTACTTACAATTTCCTGTGGACAGAGTATGATTATTGAACATAACTTCTTCTATGGGTGGTAGCATATTTATAAATTATATAACTTATAACACATAATTATTAAGTTGACCAAATGAGTATTGCATGGTAAGATGAATTTTTCATGGTAGATTCTGCAGATGGTGTAGATTAGTGCTATAACTAATAAATAATATTAGAGAAAGAGGAAGTTATCACCTGCGATTTATGCTATGTTGCCATCTTTTTGTATACGATTTAAAGAGAATAATGATGCTCAATACAATATGGCTAAATATGAATTCACAAAATTATATGACCTTTGACAGTAAATAAGCATATCTTCAAAAAAAATTTTAATCAGACTGATGATGAAATAATTGACATGAGTAGCATCACAGGCAAGTAAACTATACAACTAGCATGGTGTCCCACACACTTTTGAAAGGAAATGAAACCTTGTCTATCTGAAGAAAGGCCATTTTAGGTTCACCATCTCTGTATATATTATAATTAATTAGAAGACTGAATCTATAGAATTCTTGGCCTAATATTGTCTAGTTACTGTATATGTCCATCTGCCAAAGACTTTATCAATACCCTAATGGTTATACTGTCCTGGCCTTTTATTGTTGACTGTCTTGGTTTATAGATCCCCTTTATACATAAGTAGAGTTCTAGAGATCTAGAGATTCACTGGCCTATAATATCAGCTGTAATGTCAAGGTCTAATATATAGAAACACGCCACTGACTATGGATTTTGGATTTATAGCCTCCAGCGAGATCTATTATCAAAAGGATTGAACTCTCCAAGCTTTTGCTCTTATTAATTTTAATATATAGATTTGTGTTCAATCTTAGATTTCTTTGCTACATTTTTGGAAAGAATTAAGCTAATGTCATGTTTTTTAAATCAATACTTATTCACAGGAATGCGGGGGGAAAAAAATGATAAAATGGGAAATAAATGTAGATAAAGTGGAAAAAATAATGAAAAATCAATAAATTCAATTGTCAGTTTCGTTAATTAAATTGTAGCTTTCAATAGAGTTCAATACTTGGTCCTTTCCATGATTTTATTAAAACTTTTCATCCCGTCTTTTCAAAGATCATAGGACAATGAAGGAGAAGGTGCCCCCCCAACCAAATGCAAACAATTATAGATAATAATTATCTGCACATTATAGAAACTAAAGATTACAAATTTAAGGGGAAAAACTATCTATATCAGTCACAAAGGATCACAATAAATACTAAATGAATCATCTCACCTCGTTACCTCCCCTGATTTGTATACCTCCACTTGAATTTGAACCTTCACTAGAAGCCGGAGAGCTCTGACCGCTCCCTGCCTGCCTCTCCTCTTCATTGATGCTGATCACAGGATGGGAGGAAGACGAAGAATTAATATGACCACCTTTTCCAGGCAATCCTTCCCTTATTGGAATTTTTCGATGGTCTGGGGGATCTTCACTAGAATGATGGTTGGGGAAGCCTGTTTTTGAGGCATTCTGATGAATTGCGTTGGATTTGTCTTTCAAACCCTCCCTTGAAATTGGCCGAGACATAAAGTTCTGATTTGGCTTGCTAAAATCGTTGTTGTTGAATCGAGGCGTCTTTGATGGCTGTGGTACTGAGCCTGGCAACCTTTGACCATTAACATGGGGGCTTGCGTTGGGATCCATGGGAAGGACTGTGGGCAATCTGTACTCCTCTGGACCCTCGTTGTTGTTGTTCATTTCGTTTGGCTGACTCCTTGGTGCTCCATTGCCAGTCGTTGACTTGGGTGCCTGAATCAATTTGACGTTTGTAGGCAAAGTTTGGTATTTTGGATCCCGCTTAGCAAAACTGGCAGATCGGGTATAAGAATCATCTTTGGCCACATCATGAGGGGCATATTGAATATAGGGATCTGTTCCATAGATACCTTTTGCTTCCTTGGCACCAAAATCTGTCCTATTGTCAGTTTTATTCTGTTTTATGTTTGACTTATCCTGTTTTAAGGCCTGGTTGTTTTGGTCCTCCTGCATCTTGCGTTTCTTGAGCCTCTGCTGAAGTTCTTGAATTCGATTGTCCATGCTGCTAACTTTGTCCTTCTGTTCTTTCAAAATGTTTTCTTTGGAAACAATGGTGTTGCTCTGCTCTTCATTCATCTTGTTACGTATCTAGAAAAAAAAAATGTATTAATTTTAATGTTCTCTATAAGATAAAAATTAATTACACAGATGATTATTGTGAAGAAGTAAACATGTGAAATGAAATCATGTCACAATCAATTGGTAGAACAAATTCTTTAAAATAAAAATTCATCTTCTCCTTTATCTGATGAGCAAAATATTTGAGTAGAATTAAAACTCATTTAAGGAAATTTATTCTTTTTGATTGGAATCTACCTTTAGATCTACCATGCTACTTTAGATACATTGAAGAAAACATAACATTTTCTTTCATTTCACAATGATAGAGGTCAAAAAATGTCAATTTGTTTCACAGATTTGTAAATCCCAAAATAAAAATAAATATCCACTTAAAAAATTACTTTCGTTTATACAAGAGTTTTTCAAAGCCAAAGGGGTTGAAAATATAAAATAAAATTCCATCAAACAGAGACATTTATTGTGAGAATGATAATAATTACATATATATTACTTTTAAAAAAAGATCGAGCAAAGCATTTTTTGCCCCTTAACTAAGCAATAAAAATAATAAAAACACTTACTAGCAATTCTTTTCTTAATCTCTCTAACTCCAAAGCAGCAGCACTTTTCTTTCCTGACAGGAGGGAAATCACAGCTCCGTTTCTTAATTCTTTAAGTTGTCTGGTGAGTTGCTCAACCTTTGCAACTGCAAGCGCCAATTCCTTTTCCTTCTCATTGAACACAGCCTTGACTGAATCCAGCTCAGTGTCTAAAAAGACAAAATAGTAGGTACTTTACAGATCTTTAATGCACATTTCTTTCTATCTAAAGTGTACAGACAACAAAGAATCTTTTGTACCTATTTAAGAATGACATTAAAATATGTGTGTGTGCCTGACAAAACCAGTCACATGGTGAAGGATATCAATTTTTTCAATTCTTTAATTTGAAAATCCGACGTTTTCTGAATATTTTGGTTTTTATTTGAATCAAATCGAACTATTTTTGGTAAAGTTATTGATATCATTTTGTGGGCTTGGGTCAAACCAGTTTATGACAACATAGGATTTAAAGTTTGACAACATTTATAACCAGTATTTTTTTTTTTTTTTGCCAATATTTGCAAAATACAGTCAGAAATTTATTGTGAAACCACTCATGGGATACTTTTGAAAGAAACTATGGCTTTTTTTTTTTTTTTGCACGATAATCAGTTTTTGAATGGAATTTGTGCCTGGATTCAAGTGTGCCCTAAATCTACTTCATTACCTTTCTTTAAAACATTAATTAATGTTCATTTCAAATTCCCCCGCTGAAATTTTCTTTTTAATACTTTAATAAAATAGGATGGACCTCGGGTGTATATAATAAAATAGGTGATATATAATAGTAGGAGGTTCCCCTGAACTACGATGATTAAGAGTGACTTTAAGTCACTCAAAATATGCCACCAGATGTTTTTATATAAAGAGTTGCTTACAAGTTCTTAATTAAGAGCACAAATTTCATGAAAAATCGGTTTCTGAAGAAAAATGGGTTTTTCACCATGTGACTTACTTTGTCAGGCTGACATTATAAATTTCATTTTCAAAGATATGAATAGAATGGCAATGGTGAGACCTTAGAAAACATACAAAATCATATGTCCACCAAGTTAAAGAGGGATGGTTAGCAGGTCTCTAATTCATTTTATTATTTCATAACTATTGTAGACTGGTGCATATTTAATCTACAAGAATTGCCACCAGATAAGAATATGATATAAAACATTTTAGCAAGTGATAATGGAATTGAATTAACATATGAAAACATTTGACTAGAACAATGGGGTAATGTCTAGCAAAATAACAAAGTGCTTTAAATGCTTAGAGATAAAAAAAGTTGAAGATGTGGAAAATTAATTTCATTGTGAGCATACTTAGATTACTGTTGTTTGTCCTATATTGCTCAGCTTGCCCCCTTAAAGCTCGCAATTTTTTGAGTTTTAGTTCTTGACTTTCCACTCTCTCCCTTATTCTCCTGAGCCTTTCGCTCTCTGAGGCAAGCTGTGCATGTCTGGCCTCTTGTTGTTTGAGGTATTTCAGTCTTTGCTCCTTGGCTACCAGAACCTTTACAAAAAAAGAAAAAAAAGACATATTTTTGCTAATGAGATTCTCACATAAGATAGATAGATATCATTTCAAAATTTTGCTCGCAGTCAGATTATTTTTTAAAGATGTCCTTTCAAAGCTTGAGTCAAATTAAAATAGTGCATATTTGCCTCACACGATCTTTATATTAGTATGATTATTACTATTATTAACATAATAATAATAATGATAATAATAATGAGAACATTTATATAGCGCTTATATAAAATAGCACTAAGCGCTTTGACAAGGAGTAAAATTAAAAATAATAAAGATTTTAAGAATGCATGGTGTATAGAATTTACATGGGTAAAATTTTACAACAAAATAATATAAAAAATAAGCATGTATTTAAAATGAAGTATAGTTGAACAATATAATATATAGGATTTATAGGTATAATTGTACATCTTAATATAAAAGTAGATAATAAAAAGTAAGAATTAATCCTAGAAGATAGTAGTATATTGCATAAAATGTAGTGGACAAAATAAATATTGTAAAAGAACATGGGTTAGTGATATTGCACCTACTTTAAAAGTGAACTTATACCAAGAAGAAGAATAGTTTATTCTAAAAACGTGTTGTTAGAAATAAAATGGGGGTATATAACAAAGGGACAGTTAAGATTCTAGGTATTTCATCCAAAGAAATGTTTTTAGATTTTTTTTGTAATGTTAATATTGTTGAGCTTCCTAAGATTGAAATTAAGATTTTTCCAAATTATGTGAAGGATCCCTTTCCAAATGTTTTTAAAAGAAAGTTTTTGGCCGAGAGATAGTTTGAGGATCTCAAAACACGGGTCGGCTAGTAAGGGGCGATAATTGTATTCAGATAGGCGGGTCCAATGTTATAGAAAGAGTTATAGGCAATAACTGCCGCTTTATATTCAATTCGAGCTAGAATGGGCAACGAGTGAAGATCTTTTAGGATTGGAGTTATGTGGTTTCGCTTTTTTGATTGGGAAACAATTCAAGCTGCATAGTTTTGGATACGCAGGAGTTTATTAATTTTTTGAAGAGGGAGGCCATAAAATAGGGAGTTACAGTAGTGTAGCCTTAAAATTAATTTAATCCAAAAAACCATGAAGAAAATTAAACAAATGTTATGTGATGTGCTTATGATTGAAGTAAGATTTGTTTGATGCTAATAAAAAGATAAAGATGTTAAAAATGTACATGAATATTTGTGTGGAGGTGCAGGAAAACCCTTACATTGGTCAAAATCCAAGATGTTGTTTTTTTTTATTATTGCATTTAATAGATCAGTTCATTCTGAATATTTTACTTTTTATTTTATGTTGATATCTTAAATTGTTGCAGAGATATGACTCTCTTAAGATACCTAGTCAGAGAAAATCAATACAGAAAATCGGGACTTATTTTATTGTTTTTGGTAAAAATGTTAATGGGCCATGATGGTTATTCAGCAATGCAAGATCCTAAAAATATTTGAATACAATAAAGATAAGAATTGTAGAACCAGATAAGCAAAAAACAAACAAACAATATTTTGCTGAAGTAACCAAAAATCAACTTTGTAAACCCATATCTCAAAAGTAAGCCTAGCAACTTGTGGAGGGTTTTCCTATGCCGCCACACATTATACTCTTTTATTATCATTTTTTATACCAGTTTCTAGAGAAAAATTATGATTAAAGCCAGCCTGATTTTTTTTTTTTTTTTTTTTTTTTTTTTTCCCCTCCTAGAGAGACTGTTTTAGTGACTGCTGCTGCTGGAGCAACAGGTTTAGCTGTGACAGATATTGCAAGAAATCTCTTTGACTGCAAGGTAACTATCTCAGTGAAGCGATATCCATTTTGTAGGGTGAAATATAATTATAGTTTATTTGCCATCTCTGATAAGTAATTCAATCTTGGTTGAATTTGCATCTAATTTTTGCTAACTTTGATGTATAGCAGGTATTGAAAGAATCAGTTTAATATTTTAATGATTTATATGATGCAAACCCAGAACATTTTGGATTCAGCACTCTGATTCACCAATACTCAACAGTATACGATTTTCATACTTTACTTTAACTATACTGAATTTTGTGAATTATATTTACAGGACCTAGGTAGGCCTAGATCTATATTCATAATTAATGATTTTACATATAGAGCATCTTTACTTCTTTTCTTGATTATCAACATTTAACTTCCTAAATCTTAATGCATAATTCTAGAAAAAAATTTTAAAAAATATTTTATAATTGCTTGAGCTGTGAATAACAGTATGTAAAGAAATGAAAAATTAATTCATGTGGGCTTATTGAAGCAAGCTGAGAGAGCCCAAATTCTGATAGAACTCGAGGAATGCCTTGGCTTTGTATCCATATCTAAAATCTATAGATCCAAGAGAACCAAGTGAATAATAAGATTTTTTTTTTTAATGCAGATTTAGCACCTTAATGATCTACACGTTAGTAATGCAGTTTGCATCCAAAACAAAGTATATTTATTGAGTATAAAGAGAAATTTGGAGGTGTCAGTGGCCTAGTGATTAACACAGTTTGAACACGAGGAACTAAAGCGGCTTCACTCGCCGACACCGGCTGGCTGTGTGACTTAGTGGGATCGTATCCCGCTAGAAATACATTTTCTCAATAGCTACTGGTCATTGGCGGTGTGTCCTTAGGTAAGACACTTTGTCCCATCTACCTCACTCGACTCAGGTGTGAACGAGTACCTGGCCGTTAAGACAGCGTTGTCCGTGTCCGAAAATTGTAATCGCGCCTAACAGGCTGCCAGTCTTGTTTTGTGTGTTCTGTGTTGCTGTCGACCAGGGGAGTAAAATTGTCATTGTAAAGCGCCTTGAGCACGGCTACGCTGTGGATATGTGCACTATATAAGAACGACTTTTACGTTTTCATCTAGAACTAGAAAGTGCAGCTCAAAACTGGTTTTGAGCCCTAGACCGATCTCGTTTTCTTCGTCTTTGTAGTCGGTGATGAGACCATTCTTGTTTATTACTTTCAACATTTGTTGTCACAAATGAAATACGCATCCTTGTATTGCGATGACAGAGAATACTTTGCGAACAATGTCAGGTCCAATGTCGTGGTTAGAGTACAATAGAAATAACTTCAAAGTAGATGAAAATAAGTCTACAATTTGATCCTCTTTGATCATAAAATGATTTGATTGACCCAACTCGCTTAAGTGGGCCGAAAGTAGACCACTACTCGCTCAAGTGGCATGATGCCATTTATACATGAATCGGGACTAGAATCTATAATAATATTAAATTCATTGACGATAGCAATTCACTATTAGACCTATTCCTGTACACCATTTGTGTGTATTTTATTGAATTCCATCGATAATTATCTTATATGGCCTAATATTCGCCTTATCATACGACTTGTGGGAACACTTTTCCTATCCTATTCCCAGAATAGACCTCAACTTTGAAGTCTAATACGCGAGATAAAAAGTAATGCAACTTTAATTTTATATTGTGGATTCTTGATCTCATCATATTTTATAAACAGACAAAACTTTTTATCCTACACTGCAGCCTACTACCCATCACATATCCGCTACAATTTCCAGCCATAAACCTCTTTCAAATAAAATGACTCCAGATCTTATCGTACTATTTTATTTTATTTTCTGTTCAGATCTAGTCAGGTCTGCGTCATATTCTTCCGCATCTCTTTTGTACATCTTTTTTAAAACGACCTAGAAACAATGAACGTACCAGATTCTTGAAATAATGGCGATAAGACATATTTTGACGTTATCTGAATCTGATCTGAGACAGAGAACCTGACCTTGAAGCAATTTGTAGGCTATGCAACCCATGAACTATGATATATTATGATAGACTCCGTTTTAGCGTTTTTTCAACGCCAACATGGATGTACTCGTAGAATATGGACTGAACGTTCTTGCAATCTGATGGTTTTAGGAACGCTACGAATAGAAATTCAATACTTTTCAATTCTGTTATGTAATTTTCATAAGTTGGCGTGCACACAGTTAGTTTTCGGCGTTTAGGCTGCTGAAGAATTATAACTTCATTTCCGTTCATTTCTTATTCTTTAACACCATGACCGTAGAGATTAGACTAGTTCTTGTTACATAATGTATAATGTATTACATAATATTATGCAACACACACACACACGCACAAACACACACACACATATATATGTGGCACGGTGGCAGAACGGTTAAGCCGTTGGACTCGTATGCGAAAAGTCGGGGGTTCGATTCTCTGTTGAGACACCGTGTTTAACTCTTGAGGAAGGTTATTTACACGAATTGTCTACGTTTGCGGCGCTGTTCCTACGGCTGACGCTCGGGGACGGTAAATACCAAAAGACATATCTCCCTTCTGGGATGAATAAAGTGGAATTATATTTTTTATTTTATATATATATAATATAAAAAGATACTTAGATTGACATCGTTGAGTTCACTACTTCGAAGTTTCATGTACAGAGATGCACAATCTTCATGTAAAATTCGTCAATGTGTGTGTGTGTGTGTTTTGTTGTGCAGTAGTTTAAATATTTTATACAATTTTATTTTGTTTTATATCTATGTAACCATGTCTATATTGGGTAATTTTACCAAATCACACCCCAATTGCCGAATTTTCGGGTAAATATAGTTATATGAAAAGAAATCTCGCCTAGTGGATCTACTCCTCTTTAGAATAAGCGGACGCTTTTGCCTTTTCTCTTCGTTCTATATAATAACCTTCTTAATCCCCTACAACTTAACAAGGTAACAAAAAATAGAACAATTTGAAGAGAAAAACCAACACTAATATAAGCATAACCAAAACAAACAAACAAAACGAAACAATTATAAACAATCATGAACACAGCAATGTTTGTATAAGATGCATGGCAAAATTTGAAAAGAGATCTGAATCAATGGCGAATCTTTGAATACCAACCATCTGGCTGTCACTGTTCGACAGTTTTTCTGTCACTCTTTTTTTCTGCCTGTCTGTATGTCTGCTTCTGTCTCTGTCCATGTCTTTGTCTGTCTGACTCTCTCTCTCTCTCTCTCT
>JASKDV010216876.1:0-10019 GCA_032466395.1 Aegires albopunctatus | reverse complement strand
GAGAGAGAGAGAGAGAGAGAGAGAGAGAGAGAGAGAGAGAGAGAGAGAGAGAGAGAGAGAGAGAGAGAGGGAAAGAGCGGGAGAGAGAGAGGAGGGGTTTTGCCTATCACTTTATAGTTAAATGAATCTAAGGTGGCTTTGACCAAGTGGGGGTCTTATTGCCTATGATGGCTGCCCCACTGGCTTTTATACATTTGTCCTGTACAATGGCAGATCTGTTCTATTATTAGATCTATGCTTGCAATTGATACTTCCATTGACAATATTATTGTATAGAACCAATAATAACCATTAGGCCTAAATATAATAGGCCTACATCAATAGATCTAGCCTAGATACTAGATCTAATCTAGATTTAGTAACAATGCCAATTGATGTGGGCACTTAAAACATTTTGGGAGTGATTCTATAATTAGTATAATTAAGATTTTTTTCAGAGCCCTAGTCTAGATCTAGATCTAGATCTAGATCTATATCTAATAATATTAACTAATTAAATGTTAGCCATACTTCCAATATTATCTGTCTTTGGGAGCTGAAGGGTTTAAATTATGATAGGAAATGGAGGATCCGGGTGATTGTCTTGACAGGAATTTAAGTCGACCCTATGAATGTGAAAATGTCTGAGCTGTTTTTATTTATTTAGGCTTGGGGTTATCAAGAGGTCGAGGTCGAGGGAGGTGGGAAGGGAAAGGAGTCATAGTCCACCGTTCCAAGAAATATTTCCCGATAGAGTTAGATCTAGACTAGATTAATCCTAGATGTCAATCAATACAGGACCAAGAATTGCTAGGTGATCAATACCATAATAACTCTTACGGATAAACAGAATCTGGAAATGCACAACAGCAAATTACATTAAAATTTACAAGTAACAAAGTGTGATGAAATATAGGCCAAGAATCGATGGACGACTTTCGTCAACATTCCGCCATGTTCTAGCGGTAGGTATCGATACCAGTTCGTTGTATATGAGAACAATCTTAGTACGGTATCGAAGAGAAAGGGAATTAAACGAAAACAAGCAATTTGTATTAAACATCTTTTTTATGCTTGATTAAGAATATGTTATAGAATACGCACGTTCATAAGATCTATTAATCTTTGTATCATACAAATGTAATGTATAATATTTTTATAAGAACTTTATGAAAATACTGTTAGGCTACTAACTATTTAAATATTGTTGTAAAGAAGAACACGAGGGCACTGTACACAAATGACAACACCATATGCAAAAAGAAATTATGTATACCTCCATTCTTTCTTTCCCTCGGCTGTTCGCATTTGGAACAACCTACCAAACGCAGCTGTTGAAACTGAATGTCTTGAAACTTCTGAAAAATGTATCAACGTCTAGATTTCTGAACTCTTGATATCGAAGGAACTTTTTCCGTTGTTGTTGGTATTAATCATACATTACCATTTGAGTGCTGTGAATATGTCATGTTATTTGTTAAATGTAGAGTGATCCTCCTCTACCGGGGGCTACTACATGCAGAAGAAGAAGAAGAAGGATTAGATTTAATGAATTTATTTTCACAGGCCCTCCCACATTACATCAAGTATCACACTACCTTCTGCAAAAACTTTATTATAATGGAGATAGAGAGAGAGAGAGAGAGAGAGAGAGAGAGAGAGAGAGAGAGGGGGGGGGGGGCGCCGGGAGGAGAGAAGCAGAGAGATGGAGAAAATAGAAATTGCATGGAAAAGAGCTATACTATAAAGGGCAAAATGAGATAAACATATTTTTTTAATCAACGAAAATGCTACTTTGTCGAAATAATTAATGAATACATGTTGGTAATAAAATAAGAACTATTGATTCTGCCGGAGGGATAGGCAGGGACTAGAATCATCAGTTAAAGTTAAAGGACCTTAGGCGTTAAGCGATATTACAATGACTTTGTCACTGGACAGATTATAAAATTAATGCATGTAGGCTACTTTTAAAGTTTGACACTGCCAAACCTAGATGATGTTAAAATAGTTAACAATTTGTCTTATTTTTCCAATGATAAGATGAGGTATAAAGATTATAATATAAACTTAATCGAAGGTTATTTGATTCAACATTGAACAGTGACGAAGGTATTACATGTATTGACATTGTGTTATAGTTCATCGTTAATTCAAATAATTAGTCATGTTCCATAGTAAGATATTGTAATGATACAGACACAATATGGACAGATTAAATAAAAACTTGACATACGCCTCTTTTTTAACGTGCCCAACAACTAATTGTAATACATAATGACGTATCAATATTTTTGGTGAGCAGGCGCAAGAGAAGATGTCTATGGTATCGATATATTATATCCTTCTATTATGAGTTCGATAAGAAAATGGTCACTTCAGGTCATGGCCCTATGGATGTCACGGTCTAAAAATAAATTATATTTTGGAGTTTGATTAAAATTTAATATTTTTACTTTCGAGCTGTTTGTAATCAATTTTGATGATGAAAAAAGTTTGTTGAAGCATTATATACAATAATGAACAACATTATCAAAATTTTATGCGAATTTCTTTCAGTTCTGAAGAACCCGGATGTTAACATGGCGTCAAAGTAGGCGAAAGTGAAACGCGTCGAGTTATATGAAAATCACGAAAAACCCATCTTCTCATCTTCCTTTGCATTTACTGTTTGCTATTGCTTTATAGCATTAATGGTAATGCATGCAAGGAAACAGCCCAGACTCAGTGATGGGTAATATTTTGTTCTTTCTTCCTTGTTTCTCTCTGTCTTGTCCTGGTATGCCGCCATCTTTATAAATTGTTTTGGATTTTTGCTTGCCTAATTTCACTATTTATCTTGTTTCCTTTCCAGGCAATAAATGCTTTTGTTCATGGTGCTATTATTATATGCCTGTAGAATTGCATTACCTTGTATTACAATGCATCTTCATCAGATCTGTAATGCATAAATAATGTCAAGATGGAGTCCTGGTGGTCTTCAGGATAGCAGTGTCAACAAAAACAACTGCAGTGGCATTGTCATTAGTAAACAATGGTATTTTCACAACCAAAGGCAAATTCATTTCCTCCCAAGAAAAGAAGTTAAGCAGTTGTGTGGGTCTACAATACATGCAATGTCAATTTCTTTGACATTGGGCTGGATCTAGATCTATGTTCAAATGATCTGGGCCTGAATCTACATACCAGTCTGGAGTCAAAACATGAAGTATTAGATCTAATCTAGATTCTAGATCTAGAACCTTTTTATCTAAATTGAATTGAAAATCTTTTTCAGATGCTGATTCCGTTAAATATTTCCCAGTCAACAGTTGGAGGAATAGGAAGAGGACTCCCATTTTTAGTCATTGATTCATAGCTACCTCCATGGTTGCTTAGAGTAGGCTCCATTATGGAATAATGTATGAAATGATAAGCTTCAGGGTCAGCCTTCGACTGAATATATGTTTAAAGTCAAGAATAGAGTTTAGCCTTGGACTGGGAAAGATTATGAATTTAAATGATGTGAAGATTGGTGAAGATTGTCAATGAAATCGCCATTTCTCATACAGTCATCTCGTTCTCCCTACCTAGATGTGACAGGATCAAGACAAGGAAGATTATGGTGTCAACTAAAGAAATAACATTATGAATTATTGTCATAATCAGTATTATTTCAAGTCGAATGCAAAGTTGCAGTGAGTGATTTGTTAGGATGTGTGATTGGACTATTAGAATTAGCATTGAGATGGATGAAATAAATTAAATAAAATGACAGAGCATGGGTTAGACCATCATTGTCAATAAAAGCAACAGTTGAGATGCGATGCAAAGTTTTAGTCTTCTTTATGACTCTGGGTGCTACATCATCCATTGCTATAAAAATGTCTTATTGGGATTAACAATTTGTTATCCTAAGATACATATCAATGGTGTAGACTACAGTTATATTTTCTATAGCTTTTCTACTAGCCGTCAAAATCAACATGGCATGGATATAAGTATGTCTTTAAAAATGAAACATTTCTCACTCACTTACTCAATCCCCGTCGGGCTGTTAGCGCTTCAGGCGATGACAAGGGATCTCTGCTTGGCTTTGTCTGCAGCTACTCTTGGGGCCGTCTATAGAGTAAGACCTTTCTGTCTTAGCTCTCTTTCTATTGTCCTCCTCCACGTTTCTTAAGGACACCCTCTCCTCCTCCCTTGTGGTGTCCAACGGAGAGCTCGTCTTAAAAGGGTTTCAGGAGGTCTGCTGCAGTTGTGGCTCAACCAACTCCATCTTCGACCCTTTATAATTTCATAGAGTGGTTTCATCCCTGTCCTGGCAATTAGTTCCTAATTTGAAATGGTATTTCAAGACCCCTGTTTATTTTGATACATTTCTGTTTTCACATGATATAAATACATTTCAATACGTGTAATTTTCTATTTCATGACAAGAAGGTCAGGTGGGGTTTTTGCATAAAAATTCATTTTATTGACATTGCTTTAAAAGAAAGTTTTCTTATTTTTGTTTTACAGGTATGCTGATAGAAAAGACTCCCATCTGCACCAGGTAAGAGAATTAGGAAAGGATAGTGAGATAAACCTTTAGAATGTTTGTGTTTTAGGCTCATTGTCTTACAAGATATACCTGGCCCTGTGGAAAATTGCACTAGTTGCAACCATGATGCGGCATTAATGTTCAGGGCCGCAACTTTTGCCTTTCTGTGCATAGTTTGTGCAAACTCTTTATAGAGCGAGACAATATTAGATCTTCAGAGTAGGCACTTCAGTGAAAATTTCAAAATCATTTGATGGCTTTGAAATTAGGTCTAAATTAAAACCCTTGGCATACAGAAAACAAAACTTTTTACATTTTCTTAATATCTTAAGTGGTTGCAAAGTTATGAGTATTTTTGTGTCGTGATTTAATATTTTACAGACACCTCCATTTTTGTGCCGACTTTATGGGTTTGGCCATGCCATCAAAAAACTTCATATCTTCGCAGCCAATAAAGATATTTTAAAATGTTTGGTATTAATCTGTTTCTTTTTCTATGTGGATTACAAAATTAAACAGCAAAATAAGACATAAATACTCTGAGACCATTTTATTGGTGCCAAAGTGAGACCAGATATTATTTTCATTATATTATGTCTTAAACTTGAAAAATCTGCAAAACCAACACAAAGTTTTGAAATAGTGTGTCTCTATGTCACTGATTGAAAAAGTAATTCCTTATTGTTCAGCTATTTGTGAGTATGGCACAGTCTTTTTCTTTCCTTTTGTGACAGGGGTATGGTCAGAAATTCTTGATTTACTGTACTAAATTAGTATTATTAATTAGTTCGCTGACATACTTGTTGGCACTTCGAATTATGCTCTTTAAAATTCACAAATATCATCCCAATTTCTGTCAACATGAAAAAGGTAGCGTGGGTAAATGTGTCTTTTACAGTAGAACGTTTTGAAGAGTTGTCTCTATGTCACTGAATATATGGAAAAAAGTAATTTCTTATTGTTCAGCTATCTGCGAGTGTATGGCACAGTCTTTTTCTTTACTTTCGTGACAGGGGTATATTTGATCACTTATGCATTTTACACCATTTTTTTTTAACATAGAGACAAATTTTAGATTTCTAGAAATCTAGATCTTCAGTCAATAGTCAAAGCACTTTCTGACACGTCGCAGCTCCTATCAATTCAGGGGTACAATTGATTAGCCCTCTGCTTACTGGCATACTGACATTTTAAATTCTATTGATGTTTGTTAAATGTTATTACTAGCTTTACTTAGTTTGGGTGGCTTTAAATTTATATCCATGCTTGTACGCAAGGTAATAATGGACCACTTTTAGTACTCCAATTTTTTATAAAAAGCTCAAAGGAAAAGTTCAATTTATTCATTGAAAGGTCATCTAATTCTGAATCCTGTAATGATTATAGACCTTAATTCTTGAGTCCTTTACGTCGGGATGTATGTAGAATGAATTATAATTTGTGTTCCATTTCATCTAAAGGAAATATAGTCAAGTCGTTGTTTTATGGGGATGGCAGAAAACTTATTGATGGTTATATCTATACAAGATGGATATAATAATGTTAACTTTATTTAAAAGCTTATTAATTGTATCCCTTTACAGGATTTGCAGTACCATAGTGGTGTATTTACCGACAACAATGAAGACAACGGACCCCTTAGTGGCCGTATTAGTCCCAGATATCAGAACAAGTCCTCTTATATTGAGAGAAATAAAGAAAAAAGAGGTAAGGTGTTTGGTTGCCTTGATTATTTATTTATTTTTATCTGTATGTTCATGCTGAGGCTAATTTATTTCTTTTTCATTTTCTCTTTAATGAAAATTTATTGGAGCCCTGTTACTGCAACTCAAAAAAGTGCTGCTTATATCCTGCTTTTGAGAAAGTCCACAACCGCCTCACAAGTCATGGAACTTCCACATGTAACTTCTTAGCAGTGATGGAAGCTCTTTATTTATGTTCAACTGAAATATAAACAGAATTTGACTAAAAGGGTTGCTGGGCTGCAGTGGATTTGTAAATATTCTACCTGGTTACCAAACCAGTGCCTTTAGTCCTTACATCAGGCAATTGATTTAAATTGGGTTAATTTTAATCTTCTCAGCTGCCACGACAAACAATATAAAGTGTCAAGCTTGTTAGGCAGTCATGATAGATGCTCTGTAGCAGGAGACCAGACCTTGACTTCTTACTAAAAAATTTCCATTTACCTTCTGTATGGTCATCTGATATAGAAAACATTAATATTTTTAGACCCAGAAAAGGGAGATAAGAGTTTGAAATAAGAAAAAAAAATTTTATCATAGATATTTGTTACTCGTTTGTAAAGTCACTCTAAACACAGACTTAGCTCCAATACATCTCGACCTTGGTACCATGGTATGATAAATAAGGCAAGTAAAGGGTTTGCATTTAGTTTAACTCTAACTGGGCTGTCCTGGCTTTCTTAATTTTAAAACTTTTTTGATCAAAATTGTTTATTTTATCTTTGGTTCTTGTCTCTATCAAGTTATTTATAGGCATTATACATACATCAAAGTGGTCGCTGAAATCAGTCAGCTAACTTATTTCATGCAAGTTGGCAACTCTGTTAGTCTTAGTTCCAGATGATTGTCTCTCAATGCTAGACTCCACAAGATCAAAATTGTGTTTGTAAACTGAAACAGGCACCCAGTCTCTTTTCTATATCTTCTCTGATTGGTTGACTGTTGTTTGTTTTATTTTTTAAGTAATTATTGCTCTATCCTAGAAGAGGCTTCAAGTTCATATTCTTATTATTGTAATCTTATCTTTTTCTTCGTCTCATGATAAAGGCTCCCTCAGTCTCGCAGAGAAAAAAGTCAGTCACTACTTGGCTACAGGGAGCTTGGGCAGACCCATCTCCATGGAGTCTTCCTTTACCCTCGGAGGGGAACAACAAGTCATGGAACAGGCTCATCGCTCCTCTACATCCTCCCAGCACCACCCAAGTCAACTTCGTAAAGATCGTTCAGGGCAGGGTGATAGAGCAGGAGGAAATAATTGTGCCAGAGACTACAACGCTCATCACACACCATCCAAAGGACATGGAATGGACCATAAAAATTTTACTTCTTCATCCTCATCCACCTCTCATCAACATGAACATTCTCATGCCAAAAGCTCCTCTGGGGCTTACCACCACACCTCTGAGCAAAACAGCCATCATGAAAAGGACAGTTCGAAAACCATGGCTCCAAGTAACAATGGGAAACAGTCTGGGAAAGACAAAGAGGTATAAAAATATTTTTCTTCAATTTCAAATTTAAATTATTTGAGAGATAAATATGTTTCCTTATAATGCTTGTTTCAAAAGAATATGTGAATTGGTTTACCCATTATTTTACAATGTCCAATGTCCAAGAAGTTGATCATTGTGCTGTTACTTGTTTAAATCTTGTAATTCTTACTAAATTGAATGGACATATCAATCCTACATGCCTCCTAAATTGTATTTGTCTTTGTATATAATTATTATATCATATCTAACAAGGTTTACACATTTTCTTTTTATATTTTATGCCACAAGTCATCAGGTATTAATATTTCATTCAAAGAACAACAATTAATTCCCATTGTTATTATGTATTGATTTTAGATGATTGCTCACATTTTGTGTGTTTTTATGAAAATGGGTGGTATTGCAGTGTTCTAAATTTACTTCTTGCCCTTTTTCCTTTGATTTTTCCTGTTGTGACAAGATGTTCCATTTTTTCTCCTCTCATTACATGGCTGAACAAAAAGTTGACTGTCTTTTTCTTATTTAATTGATCAGAGATCTATTTGGTCTTAGAATAGTTTCATTAGTTTCTTCTGCTGTCCATGGAACTTTTAGAACCACATATCTGTTGCATCTTCTTCTTCTTCAAAGAAACTGACATAACTCAACTGGGTTGAGTATTACTGCCAATAGGCAACAAAAAAAACCCACCTAATTAGGCCTATAAGAAGATTTAAGTATTTCATATTGTAGCTTTTGTTTTAAAAGATTATCAACACTTTCTAATATTTGGATTCAATTTATTTCTCAATATAGCAGTGCTAGGGAAGATAGAATGTCTATGGCAATCATTTTTAGAGACAGGGATGTTAAATGTCAGACTATCTGAGTTCCGAGTTCTCCTGTTACTTTTGTTTACTTCATTTATGGGGATATCTATTTGATCGTTAGTTGTTTTAAAGAATATTACAACTTTATTTCTAGGTCTTTGATCCTCTTAAGGTGTCTACTCCAACTGTTTCATGTTTATGTATTGTGCTACCAAGTTCATATGAAAAGTTATTAGTTACAAATCTTGCTGCATGTTTATATACTTTCTCTAAACTATCTATTTGGGTTTTAAGATGGGGGTCCCAGACACAGCATCCATATTCTAAAATTGATTTAACTAAGGTTTTGAAACATTGCTCTTTAATCTTTTTTGGGGCATTTTGCTGGTATTCTTTTTAAGAATGCTAAAGTATTATTTGCTTTTTCTGCAGACTGATTTGTTTTGGTCTTTCCATCTTAATTCATTATCTATTGTAACTCCTAAGTATATTGCACTTTTTGTTTCCTTCGGGCTTTGATTGTGTATTTTGTAGTCATAATACATTTTCTTCTTTTTTCTTCAAATTTTGAGTACTTGGCACTTACCAGGACATTTGTCAGAATCATTTTCATCTCTTGAAACTGAATCTTTGCCTGTGTGTCTCTTTTTTTTTTTTTAATCTCTGTGTTGTCTAGAGTTCTATCCGAGCTTATGACAGTGCCTAGATATCTAAAATTGTCAATCTGTCTCAATGGGATATACGATTACGACCATGTTTGACTTGTTTTAAAAACCAAACAAACCGAAAATTTAATGTTTCATAATTGATAATAATGATTTTTTTTTAAATTTCATCATTAGCAAGTCCAAAAGTCAGCCATTAGAGTATGTGGGGACTGGTCAGAACACATCAGCAGTTCAGGAAAACGCTACTATTACAACTGCAAGACTGAGGTGTCTCAATGGGAAAAACCTAAAGAATGGAATAGTGAATTGTGAGTTATAATAATTTTTATTCATATGAAAATGTTTATGATGGTACAATTCAAGAAGATTAAAATTATCATATAGTTCAAAGCTGGAGTCATCTAGACACATGCAGTCTGCAAGTAATCCATTTTATTTTGTCACTTTCATGCCGGATGAAAAAAACTTGAAAGATGCATATTAAATGCTTGTTTGGGACTTGTCCACAAGAATGAGTTGCCAATCAAGAAGTGCGTTTTTTAGGCTAGTGTTAGGTATGTTAATTGGAGGTTGCTATATTTGTTACAATATTATATGGTTTTGTATCATTATGAATAGAGAGATGTTTGTTTTCTTAATTTTTTTATTAAAATTATTGTATATGAAATAGTTATCCAATCTATAGTAAGAGTTCTTTTATTTATCAGGTCCCCCCGTGTGGTTCCTGGGGGTAAAGAATAGGGCCAATGCTTCTCCATGTGCGGGTCGTAAGAGGCGACCAGGGAACGGGAGCTTCTTCTCCC
>JASKDV010216865.1:0-10020 GCA_032466395.1 Aegires albopunctatus | reverse complement strand
TTATAAAGCTAGGTAGGCATCTCTCACTAGTGCAAAAAGGCTGCATACAAGACCTTTAAACTTTTATTTAAAACACTTGGTAATCATCTACAAAGTTTTTAATTTTATCTTGGACATCTTCATTTTCCACTTGGCATGCACTGCCTTTTCTTCATTATTCTACTTTTCACCTTATTTTTTCTATGAAAATATGTTGTTTGTCTGAGATAGGTTGGCAAATCTGTAGGGAATGTTAGTTTATTTAAATTTTATATTTTCATATGAAAAGTCCTGATATATCTGTTCCTTCACATCATCAGTATCAGGAGATATTGTTTGCTCAATATATGTCTTTTGTAAATTAGTATTGCCTTTTTTGTAATCAATGTTGTGGGACAGATCTCAGTAAGGGTAGATGTTTTAAATGACACTTCTAAAGCTAAGTCCTGCCACTTTGGGGGTTATTTTCCATTGAATTGGTAATTCTTTCATTTTGCGTCTTGAAGTCTTTAATTTTGTGTCAGGAGTCTTGAAAAAATCTTGAATTTCATTTCATGGTTGCTGTATGAACCCTGCCAGTGATGATACAGAGCCTGATTTTCTACTCACCCATTTTCATTGAGCCTATTTTATGCTAATGTTTTAGTTTAGACATGGAGAAGAACCTCTTTGCCCATGAGTGGTGTTTTCACATAAGATTTTGTGGCTTAATGTCACTTGGAGTATTGTGTCACTGCAGGTACATTTGACTAAATTATCTAGATCCAAATCGAGCAAATAGGCCTATCAAAGCCTGGACAGCATTCCATAAGCTTTTGCTTGCTACTTTCTACAGAAAGAGCCTGTCTGCTTCAAAAAGTGTGGCAATGCTAAATTAAGGGAAAACGAAAGTAAATAATACACATAGCCTTAGAATTATCTTGGCTTGTCCCTAGAGTTTTCGCTTTTTCCTTTCGCTTGCTTTCAAAAGGCATGCGTTACTTATGGAGTGGGTCATGTAGATCTAGGTTAAATTCTGAATCTAAAATTTTAACAACCTGTCCTTCCCCAAACTATGCATTGTCCATTTTAGTATGGCATCAAATGGATGTTTTCTAACATATTGCTACCCCTGTCCCATTTCTCCAAAACTGTTCCATGCTGTCTTGGGTTAGGGCTAGTGTTGGTTTTGGGGAAAGGGGTGTATTGGTAGCAATAGATTAGAATTTCCATATATATGTCTAAAATCGGAAACGCCCCCCCAACCCTGACTTTTAAGAGCTGGAAACTTAGATTATTGTGCAAGTTACACTTCAAGTGACTTGTGTCCAGATGTACCAAGGCATGCACTTAACTTTTCTTTTGCAATCTTAGAAGATGCACTGGCAAGCCTACAGGGTTACAAACTCTTTCGAAATATTGGTTACTTTCTGATTACCCCGGAGTATCACTCATGTGAAAAGTTGGTTATTCCGACCTAATGGATGAATGTTAATTTTAATGAACAACCATTCTCAGCAAAACGAATTTTAATTGTATAAAATGGCTATCTCAATGAAGAGGATAGATAGTAGTTCATCAAATGGATGATTGCTATTACTGTATAGAAAACTTCTTTACTTTCATTATTAGATAAAAACTATAATCACTTTGTAATCTGGTTTTTCCCCCGAAATGTAATTGAATTTCTTTAGCTTCGCTTTGGATTCATATCCTTGAAGTGGAAAAAACCGACAAATAACCCCTTTTTGCCATACATAAATAAAACCTCTGTTCCAAAAAGACTTTAAAAAGACAGGACAATGTGACAATGATGGGATCAAAGTGCTGGTAGGAAGCAATGATTTTCAATGAATAAAATAGAGACTGATAGTGCTCCAGTAGGTCCTGTTCTTGAGTATGCTAACCCTGTTTGTGGAAGGAAAGAAATCAATACTATTGGGAAAGTGTGAAAAAAAGTAGTAAGCTAGATCACAAGTAAAGCCAATTACTGCACAGGTATTAAAACAAAAGTGCTCTAATTGCGACCCTTATCTAATTGAGGTAAATACACCAGAATCACATCCTTTTACAAATACCACATTACCACCATGGCCAAATTAAAAAATGTCAAATAAGTGAAGCCAAACAACTCTTCCATTACTCCTGGGTGACACTTTCCCACACTTCAACATCCCAAAATTAAACACAATGACAATATACAGGCAAAATAAGCTCTTTTCCTGTGTACCACCAAGGTGAGGAATGAACTTCCAGAAAATAGTATATCAGCAAAGATCTGTGAACAGTTTCTTTGAGAGTAGGGAGCATGCAACGCAATGAACTGACAAAACTCAAACTAGGTTGAGTATTACTGTCAATACACAAGAAAATAAATAAATGAAAAACATAAAAATTATATTTGAATTACTAGATATTGTGATAGCAGACTAATTATATGTGTATCTAAATTTTTCATATTGTAGTTTGTAGCCTATGTTTAAGTTTATCAACACTTTCACTACTTCTAATATTTGGATTCAATATGTTCCACAATCTAGCAGTGCTTGGGAGAAAAGAATGTCTTCTATAGCAATCATTTTTAGAGACAGGGATGTTTAATGTCGAACTATCTGAGTTCCTGATTCTCCTATTACTTTTGTTCAGTTCATTTATGGGTATATATCTATTTGACCATTAATTGCTTTAAAGAATATTACTTCTTTATTTCTAGATCTTTATTCCTCTAAGAGTGTCAAGTCCAACTGTTTCATGTTATGTATTGTGCTACCATATTAATATGAATAGTTATTAGTTACAAATCTTTGTGTTGGTTTATGTCGATGTTATAATCCATCCCAAAATATATATAATTAATTTCATCCTTTTATTTGTAATCTTTTAGACTTAAAAGCATTCGAGCGGAGGCTCACCGAGGTCATAAGTGGACATCAGCCTGCTGCAAGAT
Organism: Aegires albopunctatus; assembly: GCA_032466395.1. Classification (NCBI taxonomy): domain Eukaryota; kingdom Metazoa; phylum Mollusca; class Gastropoda; order Nudibranchia; family Aegiretidae; genus Aegires; species Aegires albopunctatus. Next base: position 7,115 of record JASKDV010216865.1, on the reverse strand, counting down.
TTTGGCAGAGTAAGTAGGCTATGGGTGTAGGAATGTGATTTTGGGTTAAATTGGTCTAATACTCTATTATTCTAGTGCCTAGAACTCATTGATATTGTGAGTTGTTTAAGTTTAAGGCTGGTTAAAATAGACATATGATTAAACTGTTGAAATTAATCTCTTAGAGAAAACATGCAATGCAAGAAATGTAATCAATGTAAAAGGAAGCGAAAAGGAATATAATTAAAATTCTAAGGCTAGCAAATGCTTGATTACTATCGCTTAATTTAGTGCTTAATCTCAACCCTTTATTACTATCAGCAAGGTGTGAAATTACTGTTTGCCCACGTACTTATAACAGGTTAACTTTAACAATCAGCCAATCAAATGTGCAAAAGAAGCCAAGAAGGCGGGGCAATGATCTGGGCTTTAGTAGGCATGTTCAATGACCCATCGGTTCAGAAGACAACGTGTCCTTGTCTACCAATGTCAAATCTCACCTGGTGTGACAAAATGATCTCCATCTGGTAGTAGATCTTGATATCTCTCTCTCTCTCTCTCTCTCTCTCTCTCTCTCTCTCTCTCTCTCTCGCTCGCTCTCTCTCTCTCTCTCTCTCGCCCCCCCCCCCCTTTCTCTCTGTCTCTCTCTATCTCTTTCTCTCTTTTTTCTTCTTTTTTTTTTCTGATTTGTAGAAAATGAAATAAAATAAAAAGTTACAAAAATGAAATATTAACATTGAAAAGGTCATGTTTCTGGGCTCTATATTATAGTCAAAGGGCAAAACTCATGAATACCATAACCCCATGACCCTTACAGGGCAATTTAGTCTTAATACTCGCTCTGCATAAATGTCTGGTCATGCTGATTCCCTGTGATAGACAGTTGTGACAGATCTGATGACCCATTTTTAAATGTATAGTAGAAAATGTTTTATAAATTTTTAATGTACATGTTATTGCCATGACTTTACTTGAATGTTTTTAAGATAACGTAAAGCGCATAGAGCATGTTAATGGATATATATGCGCTATAGAAGCACTTATTATTGTTATTATTATTACTATTATTATTACATGTATTACTATTATTACACCATTAAATTATTGAATGCTTTCATTTAAACTAAAAATGGCATTATGGGGTGTTGTCTTTGCCTTGCATTATAATTGATGAGCTTGAGAAGATACCTTTTATGAATTGATCCCTTTTCCCTCTTTATGATTTCAGTCATCTTCGTTATTGTGTGCTTTTGCACCATGGTTGGTGCTTGGACTTGGCTTTGGGATCCATTGACATCTCAGGTGGGTTTAACTTATCTGACAATTTACATATATTATAAGTACCGTAATGCTCAACTCTTTGTGAACCAAAACCTGTTATATCAGTCTTTTGTATTCTATGCTTTATAGTAAAAACTAAAATAATACAGAGCTGCCAAAGGGCATTACAAAATCCTTGGTGGTCTTTGAAGTGCATGTTTTGGGGCATGATGACCATCGTTACTTAGGTTTTTTGTTTTTGGGGGATGATTTTTAAAAAATTATCTGTGAATCATCCCTACCTTTGATAATCTTTGTCATCTGTATTCTACTTAATATTTGAAGTGCTTCTTTTCTTCCTTGGCGACTCTTTTACATCTTCTAAAACCTATTCTGCTGCTGTTTTCTTTCTTTTATTTAGCCTATCATCTTAATTTTTTCATGGGCTCTGAGATGACTCAAGCCAAAGAACTTACAACTGTGTGATTTAACAAACAGTTAGTTATTTGGAGTTTCAGGGCTCTTAAACTACAAATAACTAACTGTTTGTTTAAAATCAAGTACAGTCCCACCTGCCTTAATGGTCACCTCTCCGTAACGGCCACCTATTCTAACGGCTAATGGTCTGTAACACCCTTGCATTTTTCCTATATTTTTAACCTCTTCATAGCGGTCACCTATCTGACGCGGTCATGGTCAGTAACTTTTTGTGACAATGTGGTCTCCTAACCAGTTCATAGCTGTCTCTTCTGCAGTTTTCTGACAAAGTCGTCCTTCTTGATAGCAACATTACTGACCGCCCAACATATGACGCTTATGACGTGGTTAGACAATGTTATCTGCGAAGACGACACACGTGTCTAGACTCTGTCAGGTGAAGCCTTCCTTGCGAAGACCGTCTTTGCACGAGACTAAGTTGGTTCACTCAACCTGGTCTGCTGAACAATAGAAGGAGTAGTCTGTGGTTTGTTGTGTGACCACTGCTTATCAGCGGACTGGACACAGTTGTTTTAAAGTGGATGGTCTTTGGTCAATGCACGCATCTGTGGTTTGTTGATGAATGGTACCAATAACAAAAAAGAATAATACTAATAAAATGAAATGAAAAAACACAATAACAACAACAATAGAATCAACAATAACCTAAACTGTAGACCACAGAATGTATAAATAATAACACTATCAATGCACACTGTTGGGAACTCAGTTTTGTCCATCGTACCTCAGCCTCTCTCCATAGTGGTCACCTGTCTATAACGGACACTTTCCTCTGTGATCTTAAGTGACCGTTATGGACAGGTTTGACTGTATTTGTAAATTTTTTTTGCTTTTGTATGTGTTAACAGCTTTTGACATGATTGTGCATGTTGTGATGGAAATGATTCACAGGTTCCATATCATGCCATTAGAATCTCTTTACCATCTACACCAAATGAAATGAGCTTCCAGATCCTCTTCCAGTAATTCATTGTACAAAGATATGTTGGTAAAGGCCATGACTGCCACTGATGCAGGGGTGAAAGTTTGCCGGCCATGCGTTCTTGCGGGTGCCTGGGCTGCCAGTCAATGCGGCATTGAGATCACTAATTGTTTCGTTACCGGTTTGAGCTGCAACCGGTGGTTCATCTTTTTAATAATCCGGCAGAAATGTGAAATGTATACTTCAATAGTGCTTGCGTAGTCGTGTTCGTTCTGATGATAAGGTAAGTTTATTAGGAATCGGAGCTGTGTTTACAACGCAATTCTGAATACGGGAACTTGGAAATTCAACTTTATAGATAGACAAAGCGTTTGTTTTTGCTCTCAATTTGCTTTACAGTCTTCTCCTTGGATGGTCGCATGTTGAATTGGACTATTGACAGTGATTGCATTCTCTTTGTTTCTTTGCTGGATTAATAGATTCTTTTTTGGTAATTCTTACCTAGCTAGATCTAGACTGGCCGGTAGACAGGAATAGACCTAGCGTTCACTGGATCTAGATTTACATCTCTATTGGCAATTTCTTCAGTGTTTCCCCCACCGGAGACTGCATTGGACTGAATCACATGTGATGGTTCCATGTCATAAAGCCATTCGTAAAGAAATTAAGTGTATTTTATTTTTATTTTTACATGCACGTTCGGAGTGAATCTTTGTGAGGCTTGACTCAGTTTACTGATATAAGTGATAGATCTAGATAGCAGCCCCTTTAAAATATGATAGTCAATATGAAGTCTCTGTCTTATGGGTCGGAAAACCTTGCAGGCCAGGCAGACTGTCCAAGTCAATACTTTCAGGCCAAGTGAAGGCTGCCCACTTTCACCCTTGCACTTATCTTAATATAACTATTTTTACAAACTATTGATTCTTTGTTCCTTGGATTATCAAGACCTACGTTTTTCACACTATTGTAATACGATTGTGTATCTTGCCCAGACAGAACAGGATTCACAAACGTAGAAAATGATTGAGAGAGGGGAGCTAGAGAATATATGAATAATATGTCTCCATGCATATATGGGCATACGCTTATGGGAATTTTTATGCGCGTGATATGGCATATGTGTATTTTTTTATATTTATAACATGAAAAAGATGGTGGGAAGAGAATGGGAAGGCATGGAAGTGGCATTGTCCAAGATACAATAGTCCAATTTACAGTGCTGAAATTATCCTATTGTTGTGAAAATGGAAGGAAAAATCAAATGATGGTCATAAATCAAGAAAATGCTTACAAAAGGCTATTTTTCATTATTGGTGATAAATAGAAATAAAGGTTTATAATTTTTGAAGAATTTGCGTAGATTTAGACACAATTCAAAATCTTCTTGATATTTTATAGAAACAATATTGTAGTGGTTGAAAACAAAGATAATACTTTATCATTATATTAATATTAAGTTCAGCTTCAACTTTTGGGTTGAGCACAGAAATATTTGTTAAAGGCTTGCTGTAACCTATGCTATCTTAAATAAAGAATGTGTAACATTTAACCTGACTTGAAATCAGTGATAGAGGAAATTGAAATAACACAGTATTTTACAGGTTGTATTTACAATTTTAACTCCTGTCATTAATTGGTAGCTTTTATGACAGATAATGCATGTAAAAATATGATACCTGACCAACTTCCTTTTTTCTTTTTCTTCACAGATCAGTCTGACCCATTCATTGTGGAACCACCCCTTCTTTTCCATCAGCTGTACATTATTACTTTTATTATTTTTATTCGGCATTCACAAGAGAGTTGTTGCAGCTTCAATGTATCCTTTTTATTGATAATGTTATTATTACATAGCTGCCAACCGTTCCTTATAATACGGATTCGTTCCCTATTGGACTCCTGGACAATGACAATGCCCCTGTCATGTTGGGGTACAAGTCGGGAGTTATTTCAGTTCTCCACAGCCATCAACCTGAGATGCTAGCTCAAGGATGCCCGTGTCATCTCATTAATATAGCAGCCCAGAAAGCAGCCAAGAAGTTACCAGTTTCAATTGAAAGTCTATTAATAGATCTTTTTTATTACATGGAGGGTAGTGTGAACAGGAAACAGAGACTGTCTGATATGCAGATTGTTTGTGGAAGTGAGGTGAGGAAAATTCTGAAGCATGTTTGCACTGGTTGGCTGTCACCTGGTCAGTGCCTAGACTGACGACTCATTGTGACACAATTCTGAAAAGTATCATGACCCCATCAAACCTAAACCCAATGGCTAGTTTCAGAGTTTTAAAATTCCAAAAAAGAGTGCTGAGAAAGATGTAAACGAATCCAGAGAGGAAAGAAAAGCAGATAATCAACAGATAGGGAAAAGACCTTCTCAAAGTCAGAGTAAGATTAGAAATATAGTAACTGCACATAAGAATGAAAGATTAGCCTGGATCAGTCATGATTTCAAGCCTGAGGAAGCAAAGATCTTGAGAATACAGAAGCAGCTCAGAGATGATAGGTGTAGGGCTTATTCACATTTCCTTCTTTTCTCATTAAAGATGTTTGAGAACACCAATGTCAAATTACAAACGAAGGAGCCTTTGATTCATAGATTAAAAGATATTTATCATGCTTTTTAAAACCCTCTGCCATCATCAACAATAATCCTTTATATACTGATTTCAGGAAAAATGAATTTCAAAAAGATGACATGGACATTAGGATAGGCAGCAGCACTTTAGATCATGTGGAGAAATTAGAAGGGGATGAATTGATTGAATTTTTCAAGTCTGTCAAGGAATATTATTTTTCTGCATGTGACTATGTGTTTGCTAATTTCAACCTCAAATCTGAAGTGCTAAAACATGTGCAAGTGTCTGACATTCAAAAAAGATCTGAGTCTAGCTTCACATCAGTTAGATATTTCGTCAAGAAATTTCCCTGCCTCCTTGCCCTGAAAGGTGTAGCAAATGATGATGTTATGGATTCTTTGGAAGATGATTTTCCAATTTTCAGCTTCAGTCTTTTGATTCCTCCTTCTTTCAACAACCATCACTACTCAGTGGTTTCAGTTAAGGGAGATGAAGGATGTGTTGGAAAAATCTAAATTTGAAAGGTTGTCTTTCTTTATGCTGGGCTTGCTAGTGATTCCTCATAGCAACAGTGAATGCGAAAGAATGTTCAGCCAAGTGAGGAAAAATAAAACTGATTTTAGGGGCTCTCTATCAAATGACAGCCTATCAAATATTATAATTGCAAAGTCATTTATGGAAGGGAAGTGCTATGAGCAGACTTTCAGCTCCCAGATGCTGAAGAAAGCTAAAGGTTCAACACAGGCCCATGCCAAGCACCCAAATCAGAATTAATGTTGTTTTTATAATTGAGTGGACACAATGGAATGGCTTTGACATCTTGTACATATATTTCTTCAACCCTTTTTAGAGGATTTCTATTTATGCCCAATCAGATGTCGTGGATTGCAATATAACTTGATTTTGAAAATGGAACCAGACTTATTTTACTAAGATAAGCCTTAATGTTAAGGTTAGAATTAGAATATTATGTTCTATCTTCTATTATTATGAAACTTTATCGCTTTTATCCATGTTATATAACGGTTCATTGTAGTAGTTATTTCTGCAAACGAATGTGTTCCTTATTTTATTTTTGAAAAGTTGGCAGCTATATTATTATTATTATTATACTGGACACAAACATCTCACTTCACGCACAGAAAGACTTGATATGGGCCCCTAAGCATTATGACTAAGTTCCGTGAAATATCAGTTCTTGGGGGGAGGTATGATGCATGGTCTCGAACAAAGTTCTTGTTGCTGCCAGCCCTGGTGAAGTGTGACATCACTCGTTTTATTGTCTTCCTTTTACACAAGAATAATAAAACAAGATATGTACTTCTTAATAATAACATTGTTATCAGTTTGTATTTAATTACTTATTCAGCTCATGCTAGTTTCTTTACCCTAAAAGTTTTGCAAGCATTTCAGTTTTCTTAACCTAATTTCAGCATTGCTTCACGCTGTCGAACTTTTCTGGCGGAATATAACATGTCATGTGACAATGTAAGTACCGGTATCTTGATCTGTTTAGTGTGAATATTTTTATTGGGATCAGATTTCATTTTATTTTGTTGGTTTTTTTTCTATTAAGCATTGTTTAATTGTTTTGATGTCATTTCTCTATAACACCTACTGTGTTTTTAAATCTCAATTAGTTACGTCTCTCTCTAATCCGGACAATTCCCAATTTCCAATGATTTGTTCGGATTACAGAATCATCCGGATAACAGAATCATTGGTCAAAGTCATAGAGTTTGTTGTCACTGCTAGAATATATAACAGAATTCTCAGTGCTCAGCCACAACCCTCTTCGTATGTGATCTCTCTCTCTCTCTCTCTCTCTCTCTCTCTCTCTCTCTCTCTCTCTCTCTCTCTCTCTCTCTCTCTCTC
>JASKDV010216854.1:0-10020 GCA_032466395.1 Aegires albopunctatus | reverse complement strand
CCCCAAACCCCCCCCCCCCCCCCCCAAAAAAAAAAAAAAAAAAAAGAAAAAAAAAAAGAAAAAAAAAAGAAGACTACAACAACACAGCAACAACAAAAAACAAAACAAAACAAACCAAAACAACAACAAAAAACAACAAAACAAAACAAACAACAACAAAACCCAACACAAATTAAAAAAAACAAAAAAAAAAACAAAAGAAAAACTTCATGTGAAACCAAAGCCAATAACATTCACCCTTTTTATTTTATTAAAAGTTTTAACATTTCTAGATCGATCTTAATGAATCAGATTATCAGAATCACTAAGTAACCACACCGTGTGCAGGTGTAATGACAGTCGAATCTTATTTTCCTTATGCTATTTCCCCGAAGTGCAGTTATATATATACTGGGAAACATCCCAGTAGTGACACTGTACTGTGGGTCTGGGTTGGACACCAGAGGGCAGGAGATAAAGAGGGCGCCCAAATACAACATGGCGCAAGATGGTGGAGAAGGAAAGGAATGAAGAGGAATGGCCTTTCTGGGAAAGAGCAAGAAAGATAGCAAAAGACAGGCCACTGTGGAAGGATCATGTCCGAGCCTTACGTGCCTACGTAGGTGATGAAGATACGGTAAGGCAGTTATATGTGTTTAGCTGGAAAGGACCCAAAATCACTTAGTCATTCAATCGGAAGATTACCATTTGAATTAGAGTACAGTCAATCTGGGTATGTTAACGCCCAGAAGTCTGAACATGATACATGTAATTATTGTAATACTATTGGCTAAATAGCAAACCTTTGTTTTGTATTGATCTCTGGAAACTGCTCAGGAATAACACATCCTCCTTTGATGATAAGCCTTGTTAATGAGTCGGCAGTAACATTCTCCGAATACCATTGTCCCGTTGACAATAAACTCTCAGTTTGCTATATCAAAATCAAACAAAAGTTTTTTTTTCAAAATTAACCATAAAGAACATTAAGGAGGACCGTGAAACTCTCTAGAAATTAATGCCAAAGAGCGCCTAGAAAAGAAGTTCATGATCAACCTTGAGGCTTATCATAGTCATGTATGCATATTAAAAGTTAAAAAGTTATTGATCACGGTAAAGGGAATCAGTTCAATATTGCATATTTTACTGTTTTATCTTTTTAATCTTGTCATCTAGAAAGTTAACAACCGCTCAAAAAGAAAAGAGATGATAAAATATTGCAATTCACTTTGCAAATTTGGCTCAAAGTCAAAGGATGTTACTATATGAACATGTACGAGTATACATGTTCCGGCCGCCACCCTGGCAAAATTCAATTCCACCATGGTCTATCAGAGTACTTAGAGTAATACCCCTACAAACTTCACCTACTCAGACGTATTGCTCTTTTCTCTCCACTGAAATAAGTCGAAAAGTCAAGATCTGAGGGGAAGGAAGTATGTCTGGGCAACCACAGTTCTTCAATACACATTGCAAAGGTGTAGTGCAACATGCTACACAGATCGTCTGTCGAGACGAAAGGACCAACTATATCATATATCAAAACCAGTTTAGAGATGAATCTAAATTTATTGGTAACCTTAAACACTGATTAAAATTAAACTACCTTAAATTATTAGGTGGCAATGTCTACCAATGTCACCACAATATAAAAATAGGATAGTGAAAAAAGGTCTACTCACTTTATGCCAATATCCTGGAGGCAAGTAGTAGTTCAAAACTTTTTGGTCCTGTAAGAATAATAATCCATCAACAAAAATTACTGTTGATGATTTGTCAAGGATTTGTCAAGGATGATACTTCAAAACACCGCCTTTGGCAAGTTGATACCGTTACCATAGATTAGGAAAGATGGATATGAGTAAACGCTTTGTGTCCTCCGCATTCATCAAAATTTATTTGTCTCTTTGCTTAACTATAGGGAGACCCGAATGACACACACTGTGTGTGTTAATCATAATAATATAACCCAAACAAACTTGAAAGTAGACCTTACTATCCAAATAAATTGTTTAAGTTAAATCACCATGGATCCTGAATGACCAGGAGAAACATTGGCGTTGTTGGCTGAGTGGTAAGGCTATTACTAGTCTTACTCATAAGCTTGATATCGTTGCCTGGAGTTCAGATGTGTCTCAGGTTTGTTTCCGTATTGAATTCCAAGGTAAGAGTCTGGAATCAATCAACCGTGTTCACCATAAAAATAAATACAATCAGTCTAAATGATCCGAAAAACTGATGCATTGTCCAGAGGGGTTTTATATTTTTAGGTTATAACATCACAAATTTGTTCTGAATCACAGTCAAGCAACCAAAAGTCCATGCCCACATTGTAAAAGGAGTATCACTGGCTTATTTTTACTTCACTGTATTAAACACAGGTTTTGTGTTCCACATTTCTTCAATCAAGACGTCAATGCATTGCCATTATTAATACCCTTAGACTTTAAACGTAATTAGTCATTTTATTTAATTTTAGCAGATTTAGGATTTTTACCATAATCGCAGAGAGCTTTAAATTTAATATAACGTCTAAAGCTTTGTTCGAAATATCCATCAAATGAGCTTTAAAATAATTCCTTACCTCTTCTACAATTGGAGCTACCATTAGACATGGTCCCCACAAAAATTGTCTATCAATTGATAAAGATTCTTTATCATCTGGAGCACTGATGAAAAAGTTACAAAAGAAAGTAAGCAGTCATTGACATTCTTTGGTCATATTCTCAATACGGACAACACCATAATACATTTAGGCGATTTAATACCCCATTTTTTCATTTTAGATATATTCAACTAAACTCTTGAAATTTAGGAAAGGAAGAATTTGGTGTGATATTCGTATAATTACCAGAAAGTTATAGATGTGAATCATCAAATGGAAGAGTTGTGATGACGGAAAGTAAAGGAAGATGATGGCAATGGTGTCAAAATTACAAAATGATATTACAGATGGGATGTGGGCGCCTTACTTACATTTACAAATTCATGTATGATCTATGTCGTGTTAAAGACGTTTTTAACCTTTGCAATACCAAATGAGGATTCTAGTATTATGCTGTCCCACTGTGCGCACTTAATGTATTTTTCATAAGTTCGTTTACATATATCACTGATCACATCTACAATCCTATTGCCCATTGAGATTTCCAAAAGGAAATGACGTAACATGAATTAAGTTAATGCTTATATTAACATGCCACTATTATCAATCCATACATGTGATGTAAAGGCCTAATAACAGTTGATCCATGGACATGTGCTTCATGAAACAATGTATACAAATAGGGCAACAATCTATAACGAAGTGTCAAAGCGTCTCTTGATGCATTGGCTAGTGAATCTCCCATTTGTCCAGGACCTTGATTCTGAAAATAAAATAATGAATATTGTCCGATAAAACATCCAACTGGCCGCATATATCAAGGATGATCAGATTGCATTATTTTCTAGGATGAAGGAAAAATCCAAACATTGAATGCATATATCGGTAAAGAATATTAAAGACCGGTTAAAGAGGAATAAAGATAACGATGGGTTCATAATTGACATCTAAGCTCAAGGACAGACTTACTTACAGTGTACTTTACATTCGTTATCCTCCTGGTAGGCAATTTCAACCAAGCACCTTCTCAAGCCCAGGGACAACATACAACAGAGCAGCCGCTTATCAGCGCTTTGATGCATATAGACAAGATAATTCTCTGCCTGTGTAACATTATTAGATCAGCTCTATTTTGATAAAGCACCCATCCCCCTTACACTTAAATCAAACCAAATTTTAAAAAATGATAACGAAAATGGAATCACATAACGACAATTGATAGACATCTGTGGTTCAACTTAGTGTGGAATGATAGTATGCTTACTTGATAAAATACTATAATAATACTTCTTAAAAGTTCATTTTTGTGTTTGGGATGACTTGATTAGAGGGGGTGGGGGGGGGGAGGGGGGGGGGGTATTTGGGAGAGTAATGATGTTTGGGTTAGAGATACACATAGTAGCTTAAATACTGTGTTTTTACTATCCTCGGGGCCACTGATCCGAAATCGCCACGAACGGTCTGAGTGAGTCCTCTCCAAAGTCCGTAATAGCCATCCCTGATAGTGACTGTATGCGCTAATAAAAATACCCTCTAATTACTAATTAATTTGTTTTCAGGAATTATGCATGTTTAATGATTATTCATGATATGTCCATAATGAAAGTAGTTTTAGGGATTTAACTAAAAATCAACCAACATTACTAATTGAACACGACACGCAATAACTATTTTTCTTTGGTTTTTGAAATAATTTAATAATCTATCTAAGATTTAATCCTCATAGTTTTGTAAATTAATACTTGAACTATCCAATGAGCTGTTGTGACAGTAAAAATATATATTTTAAAAATGTTTCGATTGGATGTTTAAATAATGTGTGTGACTATATTATGTTTTGTTGTGTACTCATAGTTTTAATTAAGTGATTCAAAGTTTCGTCACTGTCTTATATATGCTTATTAGATAATAGAACGTTGTTTGTGAAAATGACTGTTAATAGATGTAGGCTATAGTTAAGATCACCTAGATAAAGAACCTCGCTAGTACAATCCCAGCTTTACACCTATATTATTTTATACTGCGTACACTTCTTGCAGCTGAGTACGGCGAGGTAACATCCGTAAAGAGACTTTCCTATGGTGAGTTCTAAGGTTAGACCAAGGGCAGGCAGCAATCGGATTCAGTGCCTTTTGATTTAAAGCGGATCACGCTTACCTGACCACGATGCCGTATTAATTAGTCTTGTCTTCATATAAATTGTCTTTGTTTTACACAATATCAGGCGTGGGGCTAGCTAAACAGTCTTTAAATGCCCCGATTAAGTGACAGATATTAGAAAAGAAATGTACTAATAATCGTAATAGTAATATGTGTAAAGGGAATTAATCAATTCGTGTTCAATAATCTATTAAAATTACTAGTCGAATACCTGCTACATCGCGGGAAAGTATGATGCTACATTAATTAATTGTATTGTTATTGTTGATTTATTGCACCCGGTAAGCAAAATGTATAATTTTCCTGAACAGAAACAATTTTTTAAATTTGGTTTATAATTATGCTTCCTGCATTGTGTTTAGATTCTACATACTACTATGCTTCAATGTGGTCTAATACATAATTATGACCCGAACCTAAAACAATCAATGAGTTGGTTGTTGTGGGGCCCTTCCATTGCACTCCGGTTGGGCATGATAAGTAGGTCTAATATTATTATTAGGCCTAGTCGCTGTGAAACCGATAGCTCACTGACATGGAACGTGTCATCGTGGAGTCTCCATATTAGCAAACGGCCGGTTCTCGGTCGGCTAGGAGAGGCTTGGAATACCCTGCAGCTCTACCAAGGGAACGTCAAACGACCCCAAAAACCTGAAAAACCTAATTATGGCCAACACACACTACACAGATGTCAAGTCAAAAGGCATCGACCATAGTGGCAAAACAAAAGACGATATTTCTTGAAAAAAAAATAGTTGTAATTTACCGCAGTATGTATGAATTTCGCTCAAACCAACTGGTGTTGCTGTTATTGAATATATTAGTTTATGTCAAAAAGTTATGTTAATGAATGAGGTGACAAATTACACCCTTGTAACGCATTGAGCGGATAACTAAGACACACAGAGTTTCAAGTAGATTGTAGCAACGGTTACGGCACTAGAGCGCATACAAATAACAGTCTATTAAAAAAGAATAGATTCAAATTTACAGAATCTTTTTGCTTTAAGTGTTATAGCACTCCAAGATCTTATAGATCGACATTTGTGGTTAACTATAAAGGTGGGAGACATCAAAACCATCTTTTTTATGCTTTATTTTGGATAAATGAATCAGACCATGAGGAAATTAATTAAACATACTATGAAATCAAGGCCATTGTGATTCCTGGAGAAAGGATAATAAGCTCCAAGCTGCATCCATCGTTTACACAGTTGAACGGTTGTGTTTTTAAAATACCCACAGATATCAGCACCAACCTGGAGATGTATATCAGTTAATGTTAAAAAAAAAAAAAAGACGTAAAAACAGACTAAAGCAATTGCTTACTTAATCAAATGCAATATTGAACTATTGATCACAATTGCAACCAGTTTCTGATTGAGAATAAATGAATGCATTTACTATACATGTATATCATAGCTAGATAAAACGATAAGGTAACAATAATGCTCAATCAATATTAATCGAAACAAAAAAAATATTTCTGATACAATTTTTCAATATATTGTCATATTCCAACTTATCAATGCTCCTCAGAATTCTTGTTTTCATCCACATATTTACTTGGTGCCTTCTGTTGTGGCAAAGTGGGAGGAAAGTTTAGGTAAAATATTGGCCACTCTGTTTAATGAAATTTAATTAATAAAGAAGTGAAGTGCGTGTTATTTGAATTAGCTTGCTTCTTGTGCGCCAAACATGATGAAAGGTGTTCGACAAAGAAGAGAGACTCAATAATTTCAACACCCCATTCCCACCCTTCTCTTCTCTTCCCCATTCCATTGCTTAAACTCCTAAATTACTGTTTCAATTTTTAACTTGCTTTGTGATAGAAATTGAAATGGAATGAGGATCAAGAGGAACATTCAATATAACTTACATAAGGTATTCCAAATAAATTGAACTCTAGCATGCCTGTGGAAAATGTGGAAAAAGTGTGGATAACATTGTCATAATGGTACTGAATGATGAGGCTCTGAACTGAATGGTGCTAATAAATAAATTGACTTTTTTAAAATTTTGTGGCCTTTATCTTTTATATTTTTTTCTTGACTTATTAAAGATAATACATTCATCCTCGGCACTCACCATCCAAATCGTCACCCCCACCCCCATACATCGCCCAATCCAAATAAAAATCTTACTCTATACCGTAGCAAATTCATATAAAAAGTCTTGCAATAACTAATTGAAAAAACAAAGGAACAACACAAAAAACCCAAAACAAACAAACTTGAAACAAATACATTACAGAACACAAAACGTACTATTGAGTTAGCCTATGGAAATATACTCAAGCAATAATGATTCTGAAAAATGTATAAACTGTTCAATTTACCAATAATAGAGTGACGAAGTGAGGCCCATGTGCTTTCATTATCTCCCAACCAATGTCCAGCCATTGCTCCAAATCCTGGAAATGTAGATCTACCTACGACCATACTTCGAGTACCAGTGGCTTTTTGTGCAGCCCTGTGTCATTGCAAGGAAATATCGTCGTATTAAATCAATTTCTGATAGACAAGTGAATAAGTATGACTAATAATTCTTCATGAAAAAATTATGCAAACTTGTACATCGGTTCATGATATTGAAGTCACAAACTTTTGTTACATTTATTTTAATGATATATTCACAAGAAGCGATAAATTCAACATTTACATCACCAGGCAAAAGACAAAATATATTTAAAAAAACACCCCAAACCCTGTAAAATCTTGAAATGATATGACATTTAAAAAAAGTGCTCCAACTTTTGATAGTTTTTAAAAACTATCAGACGATGAATTGCTTTTTTCCGTTATTCTTATGAACTTTATTACCTCTCTGTATTATATCTGTTGAATACTAAGTAGGGCATTTAAAGATTACTCAGCCGATTAGCGTGGCCCACGACCAGTAGGTCAGTTGGTTGAGTGTTGGATTTCAACATTGTAATGGATCAAAATCTTGGGATGGATTCTCAAGTCCCGAAAAAGTTTTCCTCATCAATTACTCTGCATGGGTACAAAAGGGTTTATCAGTCCTAGAATGTGAAGTCTGACAGATGAGATCATCAGCGTACGCAACAAGTGTTTGGTGAACGCTGAAGTTGCTGGTCGCAAACCTGCATGCAGGCGGACTCTAGGAGAGCAGTCGCTCTTTTCCTGATCCCCGAGGGCAAACAGAAGAGTTAGGCAGAAACCGAAGTGATTGGGCAGTCTCTTTAGGTACCACAAACAAATACTTTGCCCTCATTACGTCTGGTCAACTTACCGTGGTTGACGAACTCATCTTACAAGCAGTTGAACCAATGAAATTAACGAGAAAAGGAACAAAAGAAACTTATTATAAGAGCTTGAAGCTCTTATGGAATGTTAGAACACGCCTTGAACACGTCAAATAGCAGACCCTAGAGGAAAAACAACACTTACGTGTTTACATCGCTGCCCGTAGCGAGATCCGCTTTATTGATGAAGGTTCCCTGAGGGAAAGAGGTAGGAATACTTTCTTCTAGAAAAGAAGACCACAAGCCGAAGATAGGACTTATGGAGTAAGATTCGCCATAAGATCACAATTGAAGACTTTTCCAGTCCTCACAGCAGTGATCAGCGAATGACTCGGGAAACCGCATATCCTTTGACAATTCCAGACGACACCAAAGAAGAGTTCTACCAACTCCCGAATGAGACAATCAGGACAATTCATAAAGCAGACAAGCTTATCATCTTTGAAGATTTCAATTCACTAGTCGACAGGGACTAGGACAAACTCGAAACTCAAACGACTGGGACAAAGTCCTTGGGCGACATGGAGTGGGTAACGTCAATAACAATGGTTTGTTCCTACTGTACATTACCAACATATTTTTTCACGATGGCAGATTAATACAAAACCACATAGATGCACCTGAGATATAAGTACCGGCACATGATCGACTTTGTCATAGTCCACCAGCGAGAAATTAGGGACGTCTGTGTGAGCTGCATCATGAGAGACAATGAGTGTTGGACAGATCACAAGTTGGTGACATCAGCCATGACCGTGCACATCCCTCCGTCACACAGGAAAATAGCCCAAGATAATCAGAAACAGCTTCAACCCTCCCAAGCTAAGAGAACAGACTCATCTCAAACAGATCCAACAGAATCTAGAGGCAAACTCTCAGATGCCAGTAATATCGAAAAAAATTAGTCTGCCTTGAAGACCAAAGTCAGCAAGACAGCGAAGGAGGCGCTTGCCCAAAAAGTAAGATCCCACCATGTCTGATTTGACGAGAACAAGAGTGCCTTATGTGTCCTCCCCATCCAGACCCAGTTCCTTCAAATCCGCATAAATGCAATCCAGCCAGTTCTTCTCTGGACTCTCTTTTTCTCACGCCTGCTACCTCCATCTCCAACGTTCTTCTGCCATTTCATCCCTTATTTTCAAGTCCCTCCTCTATTGATGTGAATCATGGTCTTCATACCTTTGGCACACCAAGAGATAGAAAGCTTTCATATGCCATCTCTCCGTTTTATCCTTGACGTCCAATGGCAATATAGAGTCACGAACCTATAGGTCCTTGATAGCGCCATCTCTTCTAGCATATCATCTAGGATCATCAAGGGGCAGCTCAGATGGGTCGGTCACGTCATGGACCTTATGATAAAAAGAAGCTTAGAAGAAATGGCATTGTCTTCATTGTGGATGATGAATTAAGTATTAACACTAATATGCTCTGTCTGCCTAGCATTGTTGAACCGCATTGATAACAAGGTTTAATGTTAGCAAAAAGTAGCAAAAAGATGTACAGCAAAGCCTCACCTGACTGTTGTTAATGTGTTATGATACCCATAAAGATTGTGTACATCATAATGTGAATATTCCTCATTATCTCCATGTACCGTGCTCATACATATAGTCTTGTCAGACAATCTTGCTTTCCTTTTGTCATCGTCATACAGATAGGCAGCCTCTATGTAAAAGAAAAAGCATCTAACCATATGATATATCATCATACTTTTGATAAACTTCCATTTAAATTTTAACATCTCAATCAATCAGTTTAACCTATTTTTGTGAAATCATTAAAGGCACGCCCTTATAATAACTTATACATGTACGAGAAATTCAGATATAATTAATTATGGGCAAGAGTAAGGAGAAATCTAAGTATTTCTGTCTACTCCAAATCTCATTGACAAAATCATCAATGATTATCCTTTCCAATAACAAAATATAATAATAATAATAACAATAATAATAATAATAATAATAATAATAATAATAATAATAATAATAATAATAATAATAAT
>JASKDV010216843.1:0-10022 GCA_032466395.1 Aegires albopunctatus | reverse complement strand
ACAGGCCCTTGTGATGGCCATTGATGGTGATAGCACTCCATTAAAATACATGTATTGTTGTAGGCTAGACATGAGTCGCATGCAGGCCAATTTGATATGACTATAACTATCTACTTGATCTAAGCCTATCACCTTTATCAATTTATTCATGCCCCCCCCCCTCTCTACATGAAGCATATGGTTTTATTTTTAAGGACCTTTTCTTTATTATCCGACCCGCTGGCACCTGTTGCCAGTCACGATATACACTAAGCGATGACGCAAAAAACGGCAGTCCGAATCCGAATCGGCCGGCGCCGACCTGTCTGTGATCTCAATAAGCCGGCATACCGGCTGTAGCCGGCAATCTTGCATCCATGTAATAATAATAATAATCATATTAATTGTAATATTGATAATGTCTGTTTCACAAATACAAAAAGAATTGAAATAAGACATAGACTGAACAATTATAAAAACACTATGAAATCTTCCTATTTGATACTAAACAATAAATAATTTGTGGAGATTGATTGTAGAGCATAAAGTTAAGTAGCTTCTTTGACCCTAGTGATGCATTGAAATTCAACATATCATGTATAAAATAAGTTATAAGAGCATTTTTGATTTTATTGTATATCGCATAAGTATTATGAACTTTCTATTCAAGTGTATATTTATGCTTTTAAGTTTGAGGAAATAATTAAGAATGTCTCTACACTATGAACATTGCCACAAGGATATGAGGAAATCAAGATGAAAGTAAAATGTACCATACTATGGGATTTATTGATATAGTCTATTTCATTGAGAAAACCATATTACTTGGTATGATGTATATACAATCAATAATTTATAACCATCTATTCAGAAAATGAGTGCGACCAAATGAAAAAAGGACTAGATTTACTCTCAAGATTTATGATGATAATATTTTGATATTTTTGAGGTATCCTAAGAGAATGTTGTTAAAGTGTAAAAGAATCAAAATCATGTGATATGTGAATATTTTTCCTTTGAAATTTGAGAAAAAGCTGGTATTTGGATACAATAATCTAATACTAATTGGTATGGATCTCAAGGAAAGCAATGCCGTCACTTATAATATCAATACACAATGCACGCTAGCTAAAAGGAAGTATTTCTTAATAAACATATTTCACATTAGTGAGTGGTGAGGCAAGCAAGTGATGCCTTTGTACTTTCTTTATCAACACAGTTGAACCCGGTTATACTTTTTAAAAAAAAAAGAGTTTTTCTTATATAAATAGACTGGTTAATTTGAACGTAAGCCCGCTTATAATGCAATATTTTTTGGCTGGTTGAAAACAGAAATTCTCGGTCAAAAGTCAAAACGGACATCAGCCATTGAGAGAAAATAATACAAAAAGGAAAGACCGAAAGAAAATGAATTCAAATCAGAACAAGCGGGTTCGACTGTGCTCATTATCCTTTTTAAGATTACGATATTATTATAATACTAAAAATAGAATATTCAACTATGGCAGTTTCAGCATTACAAATGTAAGAGGGGCTTAAGAAATAAAATATCTCTATACAGTGAAATCCGCTTAAATTCAAATACCTTGGGATATGGTGATGACTTAAAATTTTTCTTTTTTAAAAAACATATACATGTTGGAATCTGTGATATTAATTATTATATTCCTTGCCCTTTTGTGTTTATATAATATGTGATGTGTGATGTACATATATTATATATATGTATGATGTATTTTGAATGCAAATTTCCTTTTGGATAAATAAAGAATTTGAATTAAATTGAAATTACAGTTTAAAACATTATTTCAATCCAAGTCGATAGCCTTCGATTGATATATTGCTAGGCCTAGGCCTCCTGGCTGGCAGAATTTTGACCATTTAGCTGCAAGGCTTAGCATTTTACTGCTTTACAATACTGTTACTATACTATTATTAATAATAATAACACGTAAGCCTTTTATTCAATTACTAGGGCTCTAATTTTAGATGGAGCAAAGTTGATGGATGGTTGAGATGCTCACTAACACTCGTATTATGATTTCAGATTATCCAAATCCAGTCTGAAATAGTTCTAGGATTTTTTAACAAAGTCAAAGCCAAAGAAAAGAAATGCCTACACCTCAAGGTAACTTCAAATTATCCAGGAATTTCAAATATCTAAGTTGAAATTCTGTAATTAATTTAAGAGGAACATTTATAACGAAAGTACAGTCTGGTCTCTCTAATCCGAACACCTCCGTTCCCGGCAATTTGTTCGGATTACAGAATTTTAGGGAATACTATGAAAGAATCAGAAAAAAATCTGTTCCCATAAAATGGTTCGGATTACAGAGGGGTTTGGATTAGAGAGGCCAGACTGTATAAAATATAATCAACAATTAAGATTTGTAACTTGGGACACAGTAAAATAACTATAACTGTAAACCACTGAACCCATCTCTATCTTAACCAATAACAAAATGGCTGAAAATATTGCACTTTTGCGCTTCCAGTTTTTTTACACTCAAATTCAGATTTTCAATAATAATAATAAAAATGAATAAAAAAGATTAAAAGAACCCTCTGAAAGTCTGATCATAATTTCATCCAGAACTGTGACAAAATAATTTAAACATAAACAAATAAATAATTTAAAAAATTAAATTTGACAAGAATAACCAACTAATGACATCATATTTTGATGGAAGTCGTCACAATAATAATCTTTATAAAAAATAAATAACAAGCCAAATATTTAACAATAATCATTACACCAAAAAAAAATTAAAAAAAATGCTTTTTAATAGTAGGCCTATAGTAAATAATTCAATATGAAGATGGTACCGAAATTTAGAACGTTTATTTCTTGTTCTTATTCCAAATGTTCATCAAGGCTGGAGCAATTGTTGGACACATTTTAAAACTTTATGCTTTTGTCTAAAGTGATGTACTTTTAGAGTCATATAATCCCCAAAAAACAGTCATGACAGAGAAACTTTGTATTATAATTCAAGAGATCTTGCCACTACTAAATCACTGAAACTGCATGATTTCAATTGAATGTCAAAGTCATTATATTGCAGGTCAATCATAAATTAAAAGGTACAGATATCACACATAACTAGTTGCATGCGAATGGCTGTTTTCTGGTAAACTATTTCGATGTCTTTCCTCTCTTTCCACCCTACCCTCTGTTTTCCCTGATAGACTATTAACGCATTGATTAACGACAGCGAGAGACTGACCAGAAAAATTTGGAAGAGATGGAAGTGATGCCCTCTTTTTGCCTTTTTCTGTAGCTGGGCATGATCCATTAACAAAGGATAGATCACTGCTGAGTCCTGAACGACTGTTACCATGTTGATATTGATTCCCTGTCTCTGTAGTTCCCCTCGAATGTGAACGAGAATTACTGGGCATTGGTTGATAGGAATCATTACCCTTGCAGGATGTTTTGGTTGCAGAATAGTCCACTCCGTGATTGAAGAAATCAATCATTCCCATCTGATCATCTAAATTCATATCATTCCCAAAGCCAGATTTGGCACCTTTACTTTTGGAATGCCCATGTTCCATTAAACTAAACTCTGATTCACCTTTGCATCCATATCCCCTATCAGCAGTACATGCAAGGGATTTGGAACGTAAATGATTATGATGATGTTGATGAGATGAAGCACCAGTGTTGGAAATCCTATCTTCTGCTGAAGCCTGTCTTCTATGGGTCTGTTTCTTCTTGGTTGAAGATGGCTGATTTGCTTTATCACCATGACCAGGTTTTGGCTCCAAGGTAGTGCCATCTGCTGGAGAAAAAAATGATTGGCCAAATGGTAAATTGAAGTTTTGCCTACTGGATTTGTTATCAGAAAAACCCTGTGATTGCGAATATTCTTTAAGAATGGAAGAAGGCACAGATGCATCAGCTCCATGACTTCTATAAACATCAGCATTACCATACCCATTAATATTAGAGCTGTCATATGAACGGGACATCATCCAATTAACAGGAACTGAGTCAGGGTTTTCATAGGGTGGTGCAAATGTACTAACAGTCCGTTTTCTCTTTTCCCCACCACGGGATGATCGTAACTTCGAAGTTGCCCGTGGTGGCATGTCTCGACAAGGTACATCTGACTTCATCAGGTGGGAGCCATTATCGTTATGGTCAATTGTCATTGGTTTAAAATTTTGATGCAAATGATGCTGTGGACTAGGTTCAAATTGGTTTTTATCCCTATTCTTTTTCTTTTTTATTTTTTTACTCTCGGCATGCTTATACTTTATATCAGCCACCCCTCTGGTATCTGTCTCAGTGGAATTATGATGTTTAGACCTTTCTGCTGTAACCGGAATGAGTTGAGCAGATTGAGCAGTTACAAATGGTGATGAGGGACGAATATTTAACATTGTTGGTATCAAATTTGATGAATTAGAAATGTTTTGATTTATAATTCCTTTATTCAAGTTATTCTCTTGAAAACATGCTCCATTTATATCTCCTTGACTTTGGGGTTCTTGAGATGAAATAAAACTATCTTTCTCCACTCCATCAATTTCAACTTGTATGTTTTGGCAATGTGGTACCTGAAACATGACTGGGACTTGACTAGTATCTGAAATTTCACCCCTGTGACAACTACCATTGCTACTGGTGCTGCTATTAAGTGAATTTGACTCTTCGGAGGATTTGGCAGCAGGTGAGGTGTGCTTTAAAAATTGGCTCTCTTGTTTTTGTGTGAGAGTTCCTGGCTTGAGTCTTGAAAGACTATGGTGCTCGGGATATTGTGAGTCAGAGGCTAGGACTTTGGGGTCTGTTGAAGACCGTCCATCTCTCAATTTCTTTTCCCCAGTTTCAGAACAGACTGAAAACATAGAGGTTTCTGAAATCCCTGATTGTGATCTTCTCATAGCACCAAGGACAAGAGGAGAAGGCGTTTTATTATCAATGGATCTAGAATTTTCCTCATTAGAGTTTATAGAATGGGAGTCTTGCTCCCTGGAAGGTGGTGAATCAGATGAATCAGTGAGGGAATTTTGTGGGATCGATGAAGTCCTATGAATACCTAATGGTGGATGAAATATAGTACAACCCTGCCTTTGCTCTGGCCTGTCTGGTAACTGTAATTGAGTAGAAGATGAGAGGCCGGCTAAAGATCCTGTCAAATCATATACAATAGAAGCCTGTACCTCCCTATTTTCACATAGGGCTTTGTTATTGTCTCTTACTTGGTTAGGAGGAGGAGTCAGATCTGAGCAAGCCTGCTGCTCATGGTCCTCCCTCAACCTGTGATGATATATTTGACTTTGATTATTACTAGAGCTAGAGGGAGACAAGGTGGACGGACAAGTGCCAGGTGACGCCTGAGTCATGAATTCTAAGCTGTCAGAGGTCTGTAGAGGGGGCAAGTGTCGACGAAGATCATCTTGAAATAGTTGAGAATGGAGAGGATGTTGCTGAGCAGTTTCCCTTCGAGGGCTGCACGAGGCGAGTCCCCCACTGCTGGAGCTATTAGAGCTTGTGCTGGGACTCATTGCTGCTAGTTCATAGGCAGCTCTAGCACTGTCATAACTAAAACACATTCGATTGGTGAAACTACGAGTACTTGAACGGGCATTACTCTGAGCTCGTCTGCCTGTATTGCTAAGATTAGCACCATTGGATGGATTGGAATTATGACTATTGTAAGGCATTGTTGCATATTGAGTTGGGTGACGACATTCAGACACAGGACGAGGCTGGGTGTTTCTATCTTTAGATTTAGGGATATTCCTTTTGAACAGACTAGAAAATCTTTGAAACGCTGTCATGGTTGGCATGCTGTGTCTCTCATTGGCTGGACGATCAAAGGAACGTTGGTGTCTAAACGAACCATTTACATAGCCTTGTCTATTATCATTTGATGAACTTCTCTGTCCAATTTGCAATTCTTGTCCACTGGTATGCCAGTCACCCCAACTTCTCTGAAGAGCTGGAGCTCTTGTAGAATACATACTATCTAAACCTTGCACCACATCAGTGCTTGCATATGCTGGGAGAGTATCAACTGGAGGTCTTGCCAAATTCTGACCTTGCATTTCTGAATGTAACTGTGGTAACTCTCTCTCTCGTGTGCTCTGACTAGACTGACTCTGAGAATTAACCTCAGAGCCAGCATTGACTTCATTACCAGGGGTCCTTTCAGCTGATCTTTCACCCGCCAAGTTTTCAGTAGTGTTGATCTCTTCATAGGGCGGTGGCAACTCGCCATGAAATATGTGAGGAGGCTTGGGGGGAGAATATGGAGGAGGTGGATCAGTATAGGGAGGACATTCCAAGGACAATAAAGTGTCTGGGATGTAGTGTTCACTGTCAGAGTCCTCATTATTAGAAATCCTAGATCTTGCCTCATATCCTGCAAGAAAAGAAAAATCATATCACATATCAATAGGATTTTTAAAGAAATTATAATATGTCAATATCTTTAATCAAGGGAAGCGATAACAAATCAGATCAATGACTCATAATGAGCATCAGTAAAATTTGTATTTGTGAGTTTGGAAGTGAGATTTAAAATGATCCTGAAAAATAATATAGAGGAATACCTGCATTCCCAAGACCCTCATTTGTTTGACTTTTTTCACCTTTTCAAATAGGTGTAAGGTCAGAAAACAATTTCCTTTTTTTTTTTCTTTTACTCTCTTGGGCTATAATTTAATGATATGGATACCAATCATCATCACCAAATCATTTTTTCCTAGTTTGAGAAAGGGGCTAGAAAAGGAGAATGCATGTATCTCAAGACGAATTTCTGAATTTGTGACTCACTTCTCATTGCCAACAACAAGCGGCGTTGTCTCAAGCGGTATACCATGAAAAGTAGCAGAGCAAGAAACAACAAAGATGTCACTGTTGAAGCAATCAAGCGCAGGCTGAGATTAGTAATGCTTTCCTCTGCATCTGAAATCAAAATTACAAGATAGCATTGATAATATACAGAAATTAACATAAAATATTCTTTGTTTTATCAAGTGTGATAATACAGTGCTTAAGTTGCTGCCGCTTAGCTCCGTTTTCATTCAACTCTATCTTTTTTCCGCTCCCATCCCCAGCAACACAGGGGATAATGGTAAAAAATGAAAACAAGCAGCTAACAGTAACTTTCAGATGTCGATCTTAAAATGACGAATATCCCTCTAAAAAATTCTTATTTTCATCTCATTTTGTTCAAGAACTATTTAAAAAAAATTGTAACTTTCTTACATGAGACATTAAGTCTACACGATACTAAACGACCACACTGTACACAATGTATTACTACTAGTACCAGGAATACAGACCTACCACAAGGGCACTGTTACATACACGTGTTAACACACACACACGCTTACACTTGCATTCTCTTTTTCTTTGCACCCTTTCTCTCCATCCAAAAGGCACACAATCAGAGTAGTCTACAACAATAAAATGGTGTTGCTACAGATGTCACAATGACCGAAGGAAAAAAATAAAATAATTGTAAAGGTATTATGCTGTTAAATGCTGTGGGCTCTATAGGCTGTCGTATCAGTATCAGACAGTGACAGCAAGTCAACGCAATGTGACAACACATGTGGTGCAAAGAGGATGCAATGATGAAATAACTAATACACTGGCAAAACTAAAATAATTGCTTGAGTCATGACATGCTTGCGCTTGACCAATGAACAAGACAATAAATAAACAAGGGGAGATAAAAACTGGGAATATTTCCCTTGTGTTTAATTGTTCCTCATGGAGGCTATTGGTTAGAATCTATGTTATCCTACTCACTCCTTTCTCCCAGAATGTATTTAAACTAGAGTACAATGTGAAGAGTATAAAAATAATATAAGAAAGACATCATATATATTGTATATAGGCCTCTGTTTTAAGTAATAAGTTGTGCTAGATAGCAGAGCCGAATGATATTAAAATGCCAGATGGGGTTATGAAGGTCACATTCATTGAGTCACAATAATACAGATCCAATAATCAGAGATGTAAATGGCATTGTAAAAAATTCTCCGAAAACAAAATGCCGGGGTCCAAAGATTCTTGATAAGTGACCCTTTCCTTGAGAGAAACTGGCTTGGGCACTGAAACTACCTCTAAATCTACCCTAGATCTATTGTGCTCTTGCTCAATGTTGGGAGCAGCACCATATAAGGCAATAAGGATGGTACAGCTGAACTAAAACTAGATCTAGGCAGAGACAGATTATTAATATCTGCAGTACCAGAAATCTTACTGCATGCTGCCTGCATTGCAGCAGGAAGACTATGATTAGATCTAAAAATATGACGGTTTCGTTCGTGAGCTTTAGACCGTTTAGCGTGGTCCTTTAAACAACGCACACCAACACTGCCGTTCTTAATCTCACACTTGCAGTAACAGCACCAAGCAAACCCATCTTTTCCTATCTTACAGACGTAGTCTGAAAAAAATTCACCATTATTATCCTTCAACGAGAACAGTCCCAATAAAACTTATTCCTAGACTAGATCTACCGAATCAACTGCCGCATGTCTTCATTCTCATCAAAGCACAAATTTTAATTCTAGACAACAAATAAGAGTAATTGAAATTTTTGAAATTAAAAAATTGCACATGAAAAGAATGCTGATGTCTTAACAAATAGAATGTAGGATGTAGATAATACATTTTCTTTATCTAATGTCTATAATAATGATCATCATAAAGAGCTACATGAATTTATTCTACAAAAAATGCAAAAAGCTTATAGTATGAATAGAACTACCTCTAGTTGGATCTTTTCCAATACCAGTGCCATTTCCATTTTCTGAGGTAAATCCACACTCATATTCACAGCATTTGCCAGGTATGGGCTTGGCATCTGGACAATTTGATGGAGCTGAACAAGCAACTGCTTGACACAAAACAGCAAACCGATTTTCACATAAGCATTGCATGCAAATATCCTCTAGGTTGGGAGAATACTTTTCGCCATCAGCCACCGGTTTTCCTTCCCAGTTAATGCAACCCATTCTTTCATTCTCTGTAAGAGAATATAAGTAACGAAAATAAATAAATGGGTAATTCATCTAAAATAGATCTAAAAAAAAATACCCAACATATTTATATCCTATACTATATTATGCTATTTAGAGAAAAACAGTATCAAACATTTTAAAAAAGATGTCTGACTCAGAAAAATGCACAAAGCAAAATAAAACAGAGTACATCTAAAGTAATTTGACAAAATCAGCTTCAAAACCATTTCAAATTACTTTTTTATCATCAGTTTTGTATGCATCGTCTATATAAATCCGCAATTCGTTAACTCTCTTAAGAACAATTATTATTTTTTAAATTTAGTATGAAACTCTGTTAAATAGTTATTTGACAATGCTGAATAAAATTAGCAATGCTTTGTTTTCATGTTATAAATTTGTGGATACTTGGCAAATCACTTTCATATTCATTTACTGGACATATAATTCATACAAAATTATATACATTATTGTCAAGTTTATCTCATAGAAAATACAAAATATAATTTTGTCTAGCATTAGATGGAAAAGGCAACAGAATAATATTAATCTTTAATGCCGTACCTTTACTTGGCACATCATTTTGCACTGCAGAGGTATTTAACATTTCACTTGATTCCATTAGCTTTCCTGTAACTTGAACCGAGCAAGGGAAAAGTAGCAAAAAACTATACCACGTCAATTTCCAAAGCATTGAAGTTCTTGGTCCCATTTCTGCCATTTTCGTCTCCTCGTCAATTACATGAATTGGTTCAACACTACACTGTTGTTGTGGAACATGGGCATTGGTTACATTGCCATTAACTACCTGTAATAAAAATACATCTCCTGAGTCTAAATGAAATTTAAGCAATATTATGAGCCTAAGAAGACACATGCTGGAAATTTAAACAATACTTAAAGAAAAGAAAGAAAAAGGACTAAATACATTTAATGGAACTTTGTAACATAGAGAAGAAATAATAGGCCTTGTAAAGAATGAGAGCATGAGTGTGTGTGTGTATGTATGTATATAATAGAGAGAGAGAGAGAGAGAGAGAGAGAGAGAGAGA